>UYYA01000377.1:0-63222 GCA_900624975.1 Angiostrongylus costaricensis
GCCGCTCGCACATCAGTATGTTGCATTTTTGCCAATTGCCCTGTCTTCTTGTTGATTGGAAGTTTTGAAAGACAGCATTGTTCATGGAGACCAAATATTCGATTGTTGATGATAATAATTCCATTGATGGTTTACCCCCTCAGCGCAGTTATAATCTGTTGACCGTTCCTGGCTTTAAAACTGGAATGCACAGCAGATGTTCAACCTCCATGAGAGTCACCCAAGCCATGAAGGTGTTAAAGATTTAAATCTGGAATCAGTGCCAATCGATGCCTAAAATCGCGGCCGCCCTGGTCTTCAAGTACTCGGATGGTGGCAAATCTCCTCCATTTTAGAAGCGCAGAGCAACTTTTCGTGGCAATCGCACGAAAATATCCGGACGTGGCCACTTCGAGTCTCCGGAAAATTCTTTTCTAAGCAGCGTTTTAAGGAGATGGGTCTTTGAAGTATAGAAGTTATTGTGATTTTAATAATTAATTCCGAAAGATTGCACCTTCAATGTACATAAATGGAACGCCAGGAGGGTGTTAGTAAAGTAATGAAGCAGTAAATCCTCATCTGACCTGTTCTATGCCGAGTTTTCCATTCACTACTGGATTGCCGACAATGGTCGCTGAGTCATCAAATACGAAATCACCATTGATAGAAGGGAAATATGGGATGGTGGCCATCAATGCGATGATTAGTAGTTTAATACTTGAAGTGTTCCAGTATGGACAGCCATTTTTTACAAGAGACACTGAAAACTTGTTTTTAAGAAAATATTTAGCTGAACTAAATAAATCCATGTCATTCAGCGCGGGAAAGCACATTCTTGAAAGTGGTAGTCTAACAACACGGTCGACGTCACATTTTCTAAACATGGGATTGAATCCTTGGAATAACAAGAGAAGGAAAGGATTTCTTCTGCTAAATATCTTACTTTACAAAGTAGTTGTATATTTGTTTTCTTGGCATTACATTAAATGTTTCGCTAATCCAAGGCAACATGACAAACAGTGGCGAACTGCATGAAAAGCTTTGAGGTTGGCTTTGAGGTTTAGTTTCTAAGTGTGTCCAGCCCATCGCTTTTAGCCTAACTCGTGTAAATTTACTTCATTTCGAGTAGAAATGACTATCATTGGGCTCCCTTCTACTCAGTAGCCTACCAGCAATAGAAGCAGTTGACCTTTACCGTTTAGAATGAACGTAGTACCTTAAGAATCTTCGCTTGGCTACTTGTTAAACTCACCGAAGCCATCATGTCGACGCCTCGACTTCTGCTTGAATCGTTTCATGCCATTCCAGCGTGCTCCACGTCAGCACTGATCGAAGTCTGCAAGCACGAAAGCTTCATCACATCGCTCAAGTTCGTCATCGGACGATTCAGATTGAAAACGAGATACCTGTTCAATCGATATACATTGAACACACTATAATGTTCATATTTTTACACTGAGCTTCTCTCACACTACATGAAACCCAGAATTCCACTAAAAACCTAGCTTAAATTGAGATAGGTTTTGCATCAACTTTATGAGGGAACACCTTGAATTATACTGCTTCCTTCAAAAAAAATCGATTTAATATAGTATATATAATATAATCGATGCCAAATTGATGAATAAAAAATAAAAATCCCAAATAAACGGCAATATAAACGAAGGAAGCAGAAAGTTAGCAATAAAGGGATAGTTGGAGATGTTTGGCCGTTGCATGCTGATCACCCAAAGAATCACCGAAAGGAGCATTGAAATATTGACATAAGCAATCACAATGTTGTGCATTGAAGACTATATTTTATTAAACTTTCGAAACAGTGGGAAGCTACACCTGTCTAGAAAGCTGTCCAGTATCTTCATAACTAGAAATGAACTCACAATGAGATTTAAAGAGAGCACTTCTATTACAAGTCACTGCGGTTCGGCAGAAGCTCAGTAGTGCGATCTGCTGCAGGTCAATGGGGTGATCTGAGACGCATTAGATAGGAATGAATATTTATGGCAGCACTCAGCACGGGAGGACGAGATCGAGTAATAAGTTTAAACAGAGATTTGGAGTGAATTGAGGAGATGAGGAACAGTGATGAAGCATGAAGTACTTTTAACAAGAAAGAACAATACCACGCAGAATTTGAATATAAGGAAGGAACCATTCGAGAGGAACGATTTGTGTGAGTATAAAATCGGTGTATTCAAATAAGTCTTTTCCTATAATCAACGACTTTTAATGATAAAAAGGATTATAACAACCGCTCAGATCGCAACATAGAAAAAGTAGTAAAAGGGAAAATGACGATTTGTGGAGCAGAAGAGTAGCGAGTCGACATTAACACAGAGAGGAGCACTTAGTCAACTGCACCATTTATTATGGAATAAAAGAGGGAATAGAAGGATAAGGGAGAAATCTACTCAACACTAACGCATCGAGCTTTTTAGCAACACAAGAATTTTACATTAAGAAGGAAAATAGGGAAAGACTGCGTTGCTAATGTTCTAGCGATTGCGTCTTTTAAACGTTGCTAGAATCCAGATGATTAAATACGGGGTTAGCTACGGAAAAACTACAGAAGAAACCAAGGCTTCATATTCAAGGAATATCAACATAAAACAAACATTTTTAAGAAGATTGAAGACTTGTCTTAAAGCTTTTCAATAAAGCAGCTTGCCAGCGAGTTCACAAGAGCACCGTCGCTGTTGGAAAACCTGAGTAGTTACGTTCGATACGAGGGATCATCTCCCCAGTGTTCCATTGGCGTCCAGCTGTACCATCGCTCCTAGCGATACGCATGGGAGAAGGAGGATTAGACGTGGCCAATGACCTATGACAGACAGACGGCACGTCGGTAGCAGCTCACTCCGTACTTCCTTGCTACCATAATCGTAGTCGTAAGACGGACGATCGCTCCAGGGATACGACGAAGGGTTTCGGTTGAAAGATGAAGAACACCCATGACGTCACACACTGACGGAGTGCGCGTGACGGTGGATCTCCTCAAGCTTCACTGAATTTTCTCAGCTTCTCGTACATATGCAGAGAATAAAATAAAGGACAAAGCTTTCGGCGCTAATCAATCCTTGAGGAGTGCGCCATGCATTCGACTTCATTAAGCATCGTTGGAGGCAAATGAATGCATATCTGGCCTTTACAATGACTCGTGGTAACCTACCGATATATCGAGCCAGTGCTTCTATCCTCCCAGACAAGTTCGGTACCAATTTGTCGACCTCGGAGGGATGGAAGGATTGGTGGACTAAGGGTGCGGAGATCGATTCCACGTGTGTGTTGCAGTGCGGCTCCGACCACTGCGCCACACGCGCTTCCTGTGTTACCATGATAAAATGTTGACCATTCGAGAGCTAACAGCATATACTTCGTTAGCGAGAGACGATGGCGCTCCCATGTATCTTCATACTTACAGCCGCCGCTCACGAGTGAAAGTCATCAGCAGGGAAGAAATGATGCTAGTGCGTGGGAGGATTTATAAAGAAAAATCGTTTCCTTCAATTGTCGAATCTCAAAGGGAATGCGTGTTCTAGAGCAGTCGTGCAAACATGGGCAACTGTTGTGCATGTGGGTGATGTATGGCCGGAAATGGGTCATTTGGCGTTGTTCTGGCATCCAGGTTTACGCTAGTCGTCAAGGAGAGGCTTTACACGGCAACACTATTCGCCATTGGTGTAGCATTCGTGCTATGGCAAATCAAAGTGTTCACGTTCTAGATGACGATGAGTGAGCTCTAATATTGTTGTCTTTTAAGCGATTCATAAAGGTGTCCACAAGAATTGCCGGCTGGTAAGACGATTTGCCACATGGGCCACTGTTTTGTCCTTAAAGCATGGAGATCACAACTTGCCTCAATCACCGTTTTATGGATTTGAGATCGTCGTAGATATTTTTCATTAAGCAAACGTCATAAAGAAGAAGTGTTTTAGACATTCTCATCCTCTAAAACCAGGCAATACTGTGAGTCTAACTAAGTTATTGGGTTGCAATGGAACTCTTTTCAGGACTCCCTGAAAAGTTTCCGACGAAGTCATGCACAAAGTCATCAGCAAAAACACTGGTTTAGATCCTCTTGGCTTACTCGATGGCCCGTTTTTCATCAATTATCTCTACTTCGAAATCCAATGAAGGCACCATGCAAGAGTTTCTGTGGTCCAGTGGCAGCCATTACAACCTAATCTGATTCCAATATACAAGCGTTTTCCTGCCCTAACTTATAAATAATTTTGAGTTAATATTAACATAATACGGTGTTACAATCAAGGAAATTGTGAGAATACTGTAGAAGGAAGTACGACGGGATGCGTGTGCGAACTGGGAAGGATCTCGGCATCAATGGCCCAAGCGAGGGCGGGGAGCGTTGGACTGGGAGTGATTATGGATCGGGATGCAAATGCATGGATAGCTATTGAGCAGCGAAGACAATTGAACACAACTCAGTTAGCACCAGGGGACAGACGTACCACCGTGGTTAAAACAACTACGCATCCTCTACGCAGTCAGGAGCTCGTGTAGCGGAATGGCTAGTGGTGCCCTGCGATACTCACGTGGTAGTGGGTGCGAACCCGCGATTAGCGGTGCCATCCATCACTCCATCCACGTTTGGCCAGTTAGTGAAGGACCGGTCTGTAAGGATGAGTACACGAATTCAATACATCGCCAGGCCTAAGAAATTTATTGTATGAGCTAAATAACCGTCCGATCACACGATAGTATTAGTGGAGCCTAGTGCATCCATTGCTGTTTGATCAACCCCAGATACTGTATCTACTTTGTCTTTTTACTACGGCAATAGAGATGTAAGTCGTCAATGTAACGACGCACTCAGTATTTTCCTGGTCACAGATGTAACGCTAGCGAGATTGTGATGCGAACTCCCTATTACCACTCTTCTCCACTAATATTTTTTACGTTTTATGTTTCTTCGTTTTTTTGGGTTTTGAATCTTTCTCGTCTTCGAAGAATTCATTTCATTTTAATAGCAGCATCCTTTTGAATTTATGTGCAGGCCTTCGATCTTTTGCAGAACGACAGCTTGTAAATATATCGCGTTTATATCGTTTTTCAGTTTTCACCAGGCTTCCCGTGAAAAAAACAAGTGGCCTATATCGCAGTGGGACAAAAACGTTGTCATAAAAAGAAAGAACTAGTAGCGTTTCTCTAATGCAACGGCTTTTTAACTTTGGACACTGTCGTTAACCAGATCGTAATCGTTGGTCGTTCACATGCAGTGCAGGTACACTGAAGGATTTAATTTTCTGCTTTATATTCTCAATAGTAATGATGGTTTCTGGAGTTGCAATGATGTTAAAGTCCGAGAAAACATTGGTGGAAATGCTTATTGCTTCTGCGAGAGCAGCGACAGAGTGCTAGAGGTCAAGAGTGCCATGAATAATGGGAGGATTCCACTTCTCGTGGTTAGTGGTCGGCAACATAGCAGAGAATAATGGTCTTGATCGTCTATAAGAATGGAACGTCATATTTCATTCTCACTGAGTTGTTCCATTAAACTACAGTTAGATATTGCCTTCAATGACACTCTTTGAAGGGCGCGTGTGGTGCGGTGGTTGGAGGCGCCCTACAACACACACGTGGAATCGATCGCGGCCCCCATGGCCCACCAAACCCTCCATCCCTCGGGTGTTGGTAAATTGGTACCAGACTTGTCTGGGAGGAAAGCAGCACTGGTTCGATACATCGGTAGGCCACCGCGAGGCATTGTAAAGGCCAGATTTTCATTCAATCACCTTCGACAATAGTTAATGAAGTCGAATGCATGGCGTATCCCTCAAGGATCGATCAACGCCGAGAGCTTCATTCTTTTTATCCTTTTAACACTGTTGGGAGCAATAATAGCAAAAAAAGCGCCGTTACACGTTAAAAATGAATCGACGGCTTAGGACAATATAACCATGGCCACAACGTGTCGATGTATTAAGTTTTTAATGCAGGATAAGCCAGTAGGCAATGCTATTCGTTGTGAACGACAAAAACTGAGTAACTAAATTACAATTGAGTGAGGAAAGGCCATAGGAAAGACAAATCGGCCGAAAAAGACCTGAAGAACTGGCGGTGGCCAACCATGAATTATTGCTCCTGAATTATTATTGGTAGCGAGTTGTCGTTAAGCAATTACCTTGAACGGTTCACCATACAAAGGCAGCAGTCCTTGGAATTTTCCTTACCAGGACGTCTCCTAGTGAAATTACCAACAGTGGTGAAATCACTGACTGTTCCTCAGCCTAAGTCCTTATTTAGAGAATTTAGATAGAAGTAGAGATTTTCTGTTGTCTGATATCGTCTATAAAGTAAATTCAGAAGAGTGCGGCACGGTGATCATATGTAGAATGATGGCATGAAGCACGAAAAAAAGCAAAGTTTGCTGCCCCGTTTACTCTTTACTCACAACGAGGTTGTTGAGATCTCCGAATCGATCCGCTATATACTCTTAATACTACTAGTCATCCTCCAGATGGTACGAGGTTTCGCTTTCGCGAACTCGTTTTCTGGATTACACTTCCATAATCACCTGTGGTTCCGTATCATTCTTTATATTCTAAACAAAAATATGTCACCATACACTTTAATTTGATAATTTACTTTTTTTATTTCGTCACATCTATAGTGCGGATCCCAGCACTTCTTGCATTCGACTCGCTTTCTCCACATTTCTTGTTAACGAAGGTTTCGAGCTTTTCGTGTGTGGGTTCAACTGGTGCTTGAACATTTTCGTTTTCAACTTATTATTTACTGCCTACTCTTTTTAACGGCAAGGTATATATTGCGAAATATAACTTCAATGATGCTGAGATATGTACAAAACTCCAGACCGCAGGTGTCTACAGTGGGGAACGAACGCGCTATTGTCCTTTCCGGGGAGTAACGCGTTCACCACCACGCTATGCGGGTTTTTCGTTTCGCCTACCTCTCAGCTAGTTCTATCTATCTTTGCCACATATGCCCTGCCGTTAAAAAGAGTAGGCAGAAAGTAATAAGTTAAAATTGTGATTATAACTACGGCCTCAGCTTAACTGGATTCGTTGCCGATTTGGGCCCCCAGATCAATCCCGCTGACGGGTGATTGCTGATGGCAAAGATCGATATAACTAGCTGAGAGACAGGCGAAACTAAGGACCCGCATGGTGTGGTGGTGAACGCGTTACTCCCGCAAAGGACAATAGCGCATTAGTTCACCACCGCAGACACCTGCTGTCCAGAGTTCTGCAAATATCTAAATATCATTGAAATGTTCGAATCTATTCCCTCTGCAGTCTTCGAGATACCAAGGCTAAAGCGTTCACACATGAGCTAGGTGGATTAGAGGATAGCGTTGGGGAGGTGTTCGAACTAGGGTCTTTGTTTCCTGATCGGCAGCATCGCTAACCACTGCGCTACCCCCACATTTTCTCTTATATTAATGGGTAGTACACTCAGAAATTGATTTGCACCGAGTGCTTTATCCTTTATTTCTTTATCTATACTCTACAAGGAATATAATGTGAAGAAAGAATACGTTAAGCAGAATGAAAACACCATGATATGAACTTTTGGAGTGTGAACAATTAGATGACTAGCTTTACGATTCTGCACTAAAATAACTAATCAATGTAACCAAGCGTTAATTTCTAATGCATTTCTCACGATTTTCACCCACGCAGATAATTTCTATTAAACCTTAGCAATAGTAGTATGGGTACAATGGAGAGGTTTCAGTCAATTATCCTACATAGATAGGTCTAGAAGACGACGAGGACCGAACGGCTTGTTAGGCACCAACATTTCAATTGTTTGGAGCAAGGCCTAGCTTGACCGATGATGGAGTGCAAATCTCATCATTCATCGTCATTGTTAAAAACGATAATAGCCGCGTCGAGCTACGGCTCCGCTTTGTACGTCGCTGTCAAGTTTATATCTTCGATGAGCAGCTTGATTCTGTCACCTATATGAAGTTTCCATTCTACCGCAATTAATGAAGCAGTAATAAGATGGCACGTGGTGTGCTTGAGCTGATGTAAGACGTATATATCAAACCAGCTCGCTAAGATACGGTGGTAACGTTTAAGGTAGACTCCTGCAAAACAAATAGACAGATAAAACCAGTGAACCTCTTGAACCTCAAGTTATTGTAAAGGTGGATGAATTTATCTATCTACTTGGATACTTAGATGACCCGTCCTGATTGGTTGTGAAAACCGTTGACCGAAGCAGGCACACCCGGCAGAGGCAGTCGCCGCCTTTGTGGATGAGAGGGAGGTGGGAGGGGTTTGCAACCATGCGACTAGTTTAACCCCAAGACGGTGTTTCTTCCTGGTATGGGTTTACTCTTAGCAGAGCTTTTTGATGTAAACACCGAACTCTTTCTGAGCTTAGGAGACCCTGCTGGGGGAAAAATCCTCCCTCCGCACATTCCAGCTCGACACCGAGGAACGTCTCTCAGCTGCGATGAGGCAGTAAGCAGTTAAAATGAGACGGATTTGGGAAAAGAATAAGCCACAACTCTTCGTAGCGGCCTCTTACCGTTATCCGACTCCTCAATTTTCTTACCTTAGTGCTGCTCGCCTATCTGTAGACGACAGTGTGTTCATTTTCTTCGAATACCCCGTGAATGTGGAGTAAACATAAAGGTGTCAAACACTTCAGAACGCTAGTTCGTTCAAAAAATGAGATTATACAAGATGGTTATATAATATTTGTTTTGCTGCCGTTTCGATGTCTTCGTCTTCTTCAGTGCTAGGCTTATCTTTGTCGATTGCTCAGAGTTATTCATTCTTCCTCTCTCATCTACACTGCCATTCACTCGAATCCATTGAACAACCCTTGACAAAGCAACATTGCTAGTGGTTCTTTTATTGAGAAAGAACAATGAGTGATTCACTACGGAATAATAGATGGACGCTAAAAATACACTTGGATCAACTACTATCCAGCTTTAAAGAAGATGAAAACGTGGAAGCATCAGAGACGAAAAAAGCTGTACAGTAACCTCGCATAAGCCCGTGATTTGTTGAAAATACTAGTGATTATTTACGTCGACGTCATGTGGAAGTCATGCAGGAAAAATTCTGCCAGATCGAATGAAATGGAGAGTGAGTTCACTTAAGTAACCTCAAGAGATTCTTTGTATATAACTAGTAATGTAAGCTGTCCTAAGCGAAAACGGGACGGAGGGAGAAATTTCCTATCACCGTACAATCGCATAAGAAACGCCTATGAGCAATTAAGGTCCACTTTAACAATTTCTTTCGTAGAAAATATAAGAAAACTAAAAGAGGAAGAAAGCAGCACGTCCATCAGTCTGACGACAACAGAACATCTGAAAAGACCAATCACTCAAAAAAGGTGCAAACTCTATAAAAAAGCACTTTTAGGCATACAGAAATCCTCAACGTAATAACGAGTTTGCATTCAAAGTAAAAGCCTGGGTTAGGTAAGGGCAAAGAATAACTCACAGTTATTCATTCTTCCACAGTTATTTCATAACAAAAAGTGTAAAGTTTTGGGCGTGGATTTATTCCCAGCGGTTGCGCGATGAATTCTACTTCTCCAGCACCTTTACAAGTGAATGAATGCACACAGATAGTGCGCGTGCAATAACGTTGGATTGCGCTGGCAAATCGATGTATCTCGTCAGAGCTGCTATCTTCCAGAACAGTTCTAGCGCGGGAAATAGTAGCTTGCAGTCATCTTCAGCTGCAGTGCAACCGTCTGGAAAACGTGAAATTCAGTAGTAATTACTGTAGAAATCACCTCAACAGCAGGACTAACTTTTTCATAGATTAATGTCCAATTTTAACCTATATTTTCAACACTGTTCGACAAAGCTTTATCAATGGTAACAGGAACCATTTCCGTTCACGGATGATTGAGGATGGCACCGCTACGGTAAAGCCCTGGTTGAGAAAAAGGCAGAATGAGCGCTTCAGTAAAGTAGCGGGTAACACATGAGAGCAAGGAAAAAAGGCCGTAGGTTAGAAACTGGACTAGGGCTTGAGTTTTGCAAATATCTCAGCATCATTATGGTTGTTTTTCACACAATACTCTACAGCGAAAAAAAATAACCGGCAGTAGATAAAAGTAATACATTTCGAACCACAAGAATTTGCGTGTTTTTGCCAACGAAAAACGAGATTATTTACGCGAACTTCATATAATTCTAGACTTTCTGAGATGACAAATCACGCTTGAGAAAGTGGTATTCGACAGGCGGACAGACTGGTGAACAACATCCTCATGTTTTAATGTTTTGGATATGAAAGAGCTTTGTATCCTTACTCGTTCAGCGTCTGAAGGTCGCCAGAGGAACGGGTGGACTCATTTATCATTAAGAAAGATCGGTCCTCCTCCGTTAAGCCGCTGAACTTTCTGGTGCATCTAAACACATTGCTGGGCGTAGTTCTCCGCTGCTACGGTTCAACCCGAACTCAGGAGATTGTGACAAAATATGCTTGCTGTAGACCATCAAATGTCTAATATGGTTTTTTCGGAGCAACTTCGGCCTTAGGAAGTAATTTAAAGCTTTATTGCTATCCAACCACACCACCCATCATCGCTACTTGCCACAGCAAAACCATTCCTCGTTGCACACACCACTTGTAACGAAATAGTTAGCGTCGAACTGAAGCAGTGCAAATTAGTGTAGAATATTAGCCGGGCAAGCCTTTTAGTCGCTGTACTGATCTACTACCCTCAAACTTGGATAATTAAATCATCGTCTTTTTTTTCGTCGAGACGAACAACAAGCATGGACCATCGACTCGGATCACCGGCTCTGAGGAAGACGAAGACGTCGAAACGTTAGCCGAAAATAAATATATTTATCAACCTCGTGCAAGCTTATCAGGAAAGAATACATAAATCATCGTCTATCCACTACCGGAGCGGCGGCTGAGGGAGACAGTATGCTGGGACGGAGAGGGCTACAGACGAGCCGTGTTTTCGGCTGAGCTAAGATTTCAGCATTATAGTAATGAGGTGCATTTTAGTGGATCGATGAGGACAGTAAGTTATATATGCGTTGACGGTGCTATGGACAGCGAATGATGAGTCATCTACGGAACACAGTCAAGCGGCTGGTCGTGGATAACGCTATGTCAGCAACGTGAAGTTTGAGCATCGATGGGTGCCACCATTGCCTAAGAGTCAAGGGCCAGTATGATAATGGCTGAAACTGATAAGCCTATAGCGGCTTAACAGAATACATAGCATAAGTTGGTCGCTCAGTGGCCTCGTACGCATGGCGCACATTGTGGGAGGAATGGTACATGCCACCGCTGACGTTGCAAACAGAATGCGTTTGGAAACCTTCGCCACTACTGACATCGCACTGTAGACAAGCTAAGAAACGAGATACAGTAATCTGCTGATTACTGAAGGATGAATGTGAATGAATGAGAATGAGTTGGGGTGATTGAGGACGACTAGCAATGATGTTGTGAGAGGCGGATTATCCTCGCCACCGATCGAGGGTGAGGTGAGTGATGGCATGTCTCCACCGTCGAAGGCACCTGGCTTATATTGGCTGCGGGAGCTGCGTGCTTATGCAATCGCGGCTAAACTGGATTGTTAATCCTGGACTACAGTAGACTGTACTTAACTGCCTGAAACATCAAACGTCATTGGCTTCGTTGTTTCACAAGGAAGTAGGAAACTGTTCCACTGTTACGCCTCTTCCTTTGGATAAGCCATCGTTGGTGTGCTACTGAAGTGAAACCTGAACCGCTGTTGTGCCTGAAACACTGAACGTAATTGACCGAGTAGATTATAAAAGTTACATTGTGATGTTTGATATGCGACTGCGAGGCGGCCATATATGGACATCAAACACTAATGATTAAAAAGATAGAGAACTTTTCCAGAAAGAAGTTCTCTATACAACCAGATAGAAGATCAAATGCCCACAAGTTATTTATTGTTTATTAGTGCGCCACTGATCCACAGATGTTAAAACTACAATAACTATTATGCAACCATAATGATGCTGAGATATTTGCAAAACTCCGGGCCGCAGGTGTTTGCGGTGGGGATTGAACACGCTATTAACCTTTCCTGGAACCAATGCGTTCACCACCACAACATGCGGGTCCTTCACTTCGTCTGTCTTTCAACTTATACCTCATGCAATACCGTGCAGTGAAAAATTGTGGTAGGCAGCAAATAAAAAGTTAACAACTCAACTTAGCTGGATTCAATGCCGATTTGGGGTCCTCCGTTCAATACCGCTGACGGGTGGTTGCTGGCAATGGCACTGGTAGATAGAAAACTAACTGAGAGAGGGGCGAGCCGATAGAATCGCATGTTGTGATGGGTGTGATGGTGAACTCGTTAGACTCTGGAAAGGGTAACAGCATTCGATTCCCACCACAGACACCTGCGGTTCGGAGTTTTGCAAATATCTCAGTATCATTGTGGTTGCATTTCACATAATACCCTGCCTTGAAAAATCATAGTAAGCAGCAAATAAGAAGTTAACATTACAATAACTATATTTTCGTCGGTTCTGTCTCGTGCACCAGATTAACCAAACCCTTCTCTTCCTGTTAGGCTGGAAGAATAAAAACACTGACTCTACACATCGATATGATCGGTGAATAACTTCATTGGCTAAATATGCATCCATTTACCAATAAGGTGCTTAATGGACTCGAGTGCTTCTGACGGATTGATCAACACCGAACGCTTTATGCCTTTATTTCTTTTTTATGCAAGCTAGGAACACTGCCCAGGATCACTCGTGCTCAACGCTTTTATGTCATGAGAGAGACTGCCTTGGTATATAGCATACCAACTGTTCAAATCAGTGTATCCAATAGATAGTTGATGCATTAGGCATAGTAAGTCGAAACGAGCTTAAGCATGAAGGATTGATTGCATGGAGATGACCACCTATTCTATGTTCAACTCGAGGTTATTCTCGCCGTAGTGCCAGCAACGGGACGACTTTACAGGTGTCCGGCTCAGTAAATCAGTATCTTTAACGCGTTGCTTAAGCACATAAAACTCTCTTTGCTTCAGTTATATTGCTGTATTTTGACTTCCGTTCGGGTACTGTAAGAAGAAGGGGTTTATCTGCTTTTATAAATCTTCTTTTAATTTTTTTTTATCCCACCTATGCATTCCTAGCAGCCTTAACCGTTTCCAGGTTTATGGCATAGTAACTAGTATTTCATCTATTTCTATTCCAGATCATTGCCAGTTATGACGAGGTATTTCCGACCGAAGACGATCCAAACAAAACTGTTGATGACAACTGTTAGTTGCCTCTATTCAATTCGTAATCGTAGAATTTATAGCCTCTCATTTTCTGCAATACAAATATCCGAATTTGTTGCGGTGGCGTTAATGCTGTGAGGTGAGTTTCGTAAGCCATTTACAGCGATACTCGTGATCGTAATCGGAGAGCTTCGCGAAAAAACCTAGGGACACCAAGTTATACTACCGAATCACCATCATCAGTACGAGTTCTCTCCACTTAATGTCACAACTAGAAAACTACTCTTCGTTGATCAATTTAAGAAGCATTGAAGCCCCGGCAATTCGGTTTCTCGTTACCTTCCTCAAGAGCTGTATCAATAATGAAATGGCGCAGTGGTTAGCAATGCCACAGTTCAAGAAGCAAAGCTGCTAAGTCTAAAGCTAAGCCGCTATATACAAAGCAATATTGTTGCTCAACAAGAAAGGCAGTGATCAATTCCGAGGCTAAGAAAAGTCGGGGTTGCGAAATAATACTTAATTAAAGTGGAGATTTACGGTTTGGGCGATTGCAATACTCATTTTAGTTGCATATAGACTGCTACAGTCTTTAACAAAAGTAACTGAGCCAATAATCAACCAATCATCGCTGAAAACAATGTAACCTCCCGAATTTAGGCGAACATAACAAACAGTAGCTTACATTTTTTTATTTTGCACAACATCTCATCACACGTTCTGCGGATCGCATTTCATCATGAAAACAAGTCAAAATAGATGGTAATGAACAAACAACCGTCCTTTATAAGGTAGTGAACAAACAACTGTTCTTTATAAAAGGGCACTGCAAAGTGAAATTAACTCATACGAGAGTTACCTTCTCTAGCTGATTCGACTCGATGCTACTACGAAGACCCACATTGCAGAAACTAATGGCTGAGGGTAATCGACTTGAATCACTCTCTGGACACAGTTTTGTTACTCACTTTGGATACTATCATCGTACTTTACATATTCTCATATCCAAAAGTGTTTGTCGCTGTTGCTACTGACGCTTCCATTGTTTACTATCCCAATTGTTTCAAGTCGATAATGCAGTAAGTAAAAATCTGATCGAGTACTGATTTTAGAAATGGTAACTATCCCCAATGAGAACTCACCAGTGAATTTTGAAGCTAAAAAACTGGACTTAGTTCCTTCGTGGATGATCAATATCAAGTTTTATTGATAAGCCTATACGAGGGTGGTAGCAAGTTTTCACTTCGGCCGACGGAATATGAATCTGATGTATATTACTCTATTTGGTTCCAGTCGGTGTAACCCCGATGTCAAACTGATGTCACACTCTTGTGATTCTAAGGAAAGCGATTGTGTTGAAGGAAAAAACGCTCAGCTTCGATAGTGCTAGCGTGGCGCAGAGCGCAATGGTCAAAGGTGCCTTGCGATACCCAAGTGGTCATTGGCCCAGCCTAGCGCCTTGGACTCACCTAGTCTTCCATTTCTTTGAAACTGGCAAACGAACGCCAAACTTGTCTGGAAAGATACAACACTGAATTCATATATCGTTTACACACTGCGGGTCACTGCATAAGCCAGATTAGCACTCAGCTACCTCAAACAATATTAGATGAAGTCGAATGTATGGGGTATTGCTAAGGGAGTAACACTCCCTCTCCTAGAGCCTTGTCCTTTATTCTGCTTTAAAGGAGAAATACTGCATATCTGGTTTACGGAGTGGTACTCCAGAAGCTTACTGATGTATGAAGTCAGTGTTGTCATTCTCCCATACCGGTCTGCTATACTGTCTATCCGACCCGAAGGGAATAGTGCGGTAGGCCTGACCGGGAGGAGTGTTCGAATCAATGACGAATCAACCTGTATATTGCAAAGTGTTTCTAAGAATTGCATTGCACTTTTCCATTCGCTCTAACGTTTCCTAATAAAGCCAACCTCTAAGTCGACTAGCGAGTCTTTGCAAAAGATGTATATCGCTGCAGTCCAGAAGTCTGAGATGCTCATTCATCTTGTTTTTTTGCCTCTACCAAGCACATTCCAAATGTATGAATGCCACTGTGCTGAAAAAATGACGCAAATGCGGCTACGGTAAAAAAAAGATTCTCTCAGCTAATCTTCATTGTTAAACTCTCCTACAACAATTCTCTAAGCAGGATAACGCGATTTATAAAGGTAATCCTTATCTCTTTCTCTCTCTATGTTGAACTATATACCGAGTTGATATATTTATTTATGTGATCTTAAACTGATCTTCTTAAACTGACGCGAGGTTGGTACAGATCTTCGTTGTCGTTGTCGTTGTTGGCGTTGTCGTTGTCGTCGAAGGCGAAGTCGCCGAAATGTCAGCCATTATTTCGCAACCCCGACTTTTCTTAGCCTCAGAATTGATCACTGCCTTTCTTGTTGAGCAACAATATTGCTTTGTATATAGCGGCTTAGCTTTAGACTTAGCAGCTTTGCTTCTTGATCTGTGGCATCGCTAACCACTGCGCCATTTCATTAATACAGCTCTTGAGGAAGGTAACGAGAAACCGAATTGCCAAGGCTTCAATGCTTCTTAAATTGATCAATGAAGAGTAGTTTTCTAGTTGTGACATTAAGTGGAGAGAACTCGTACTGATGATGGTGATTCGGAAATGATTTCGAAACATGGAGAAGCTATATAGTAGGGCATCCATAACTTCTGAGAAATGCGAATTTGAAACCTTCCTAAAAAGAAGGAAACAGTATTTGCTTACTTGGATGCTCGAATGACCCATATTCACGAGTGATGGGTGCCCTTGCACATTTTCCCTCCACTTTTTTCTCGCGCTGTCGTCTTTTATGGTAGTGGTATGGTTTGAACATGGTGACGTACGCAGGCATATTTTGTGGTGTTAAAATCGCTTCCGTGTGCATTTAATACCAGCCATGTAAACGTCCACCTTTCGTTTGGGAAGTCTTCCGAGAGGTCACCTGCATCGCCTTTTAGTCCGTTTCAATAAAGCGTTAGTTTGTTATTAAACGAATGGTATAATGAGCCCTCTTGAATTTTCTGGACGTATGCAAAACACGGTATGCATCGACTGCCAATGTAAGGTCTGACCCACAAAATTGTTGTCGGGTGACCTCAGTCAGATTTTATTACGACGGGAATGACCGTAGTACACAAAGCTTCTTATTAGCATATAGCGAGTAATTATTGTAAGGCCAGCGGCTAAAGAGACTTTTCACAAGAAACCAGCAGTCCTACAAACAAGCTGGATTTAATCCAAGTTTCGTTGGCGCCCATTAGAAGAGACCATTCGATGAACCGTGGTAAGGGAATTGAAATTTGATCTTCGTCCTAGGTTTCTATCAAAAAAGCATTTGGTTGAAATAGAGGGAATGATGGAAGGAGGAAACAATGGCACACCCGCTTTAGTAGCGATGATTAAATCTTGCAGGAGTCAAGTAGCTCAACTGTAGCGATGTAATTCATTATGCAGAGGGCCCAACTTTTCCAGATGCTGGGTCGATCTCGCCGCGGTCGGTCTAGGCCTCCAATTCGTCAGACGACATTCATGACGAAGACGAAGAGTCCTCAAATAGCAGCTGAACCCATAGGATGAACGATTGAAGACCCTCGTGGATGACGGTTGCGAGAAAACGGATCGAATGCAAAAAATGATTGCCTGCGCACAATATGTGTGAATACATGTCATGTAAAACAAAACTGGGTCTTGTGTCCAATTCAACATATTTCTTCATGTCATCATGGTTAATAAATTAATAGACTATCGTTGACAAACAATGAGTTCATCAATGGAAATCCAGCAGTAGAGGAAACACGAGGGATCTCCGTTTCTCTTTCTTGCTTGTACATGTTATTTGCAAATGCTCCTCCCTTATTGTTAGTACAATTTCTTGCCTATATTGTTTATGCTATTGATCGCATTATTATCTATCTTGACATATTCACGCTGTTTATGTCTCTTGTTTTGTTACCACTTGTCAATGTTATTCGTATGGAAGTTTATTACTCAAGTCTGAGGCTCGAACTGGCGTAACAATAGAAGCTCTTCATGATATGTGAGAAGAAAAGAAGCTCGCATCGCAGAAATAACTTATTCGGGAAACGAATAGCAAGTTATCTTTTACTTACATGGTTTCTGTTTACCTCACAGTAAGTGGAGTTCCTCATTAAATGAGTTAATATTCTATTGCCACTCTAACACAATAGTCATTGATGATGTTGATAGTACTGGTAGATAGAAAACTAGCTGAGAGAAACGCAGAGCAAGAGCCTCCGTGGAGCAGTGTGTAGTGCACGAGCCCCGGAAAGGGAAGCCATGGTTCGATATGGCCCCGAGTCCAAGTTTTGCGAATATCTCAGCATAGTGGTGGTTGAATTCGCATAATACCCTGCCATGAAAATTGTAGGAGGAAGTAAATAAAAATAAACAAAATAGTCACCTTCTTTGTGTTGTTTCTACAAACTGCAGCTGGAGCATTCACTGTTTTCTTCCTTCTAGAGTTAGGAATCGCTTAAAAGCAAAACCTTTATTGAAGCATTTGTCTGCCTTCTTGTCCTGCCAAATTTACCTTTCAGTGTTCTTCACAGTCTCCTCGCTAGTCTTCACGCCACCAATTCTTTCTAAATTCTTCCCCAAGCTTGTAATTACGCATCACCCATTGCAGTCGCCTTCATCAGGCCTAACCATCGCCAAGAGTAATCAATACAATCACAACTGTTTGATTTCATTGCGGTTATATTTCACATTATTTCACATCATACCATGCCATGAAAAAGAATAAGCAGTAAATAAAAAGCGACTACATAGTAATAAATATCTTTGCTCCAAATATATCGTATTCTCCTACATATTAGTTCATGGGCTTTTGTAAAGGCTTAGTTACCCACGTTACCCTATAGCATGATTGTTGTTTAGTATTCTTGAACGCCCACCTACGAAATGCAGTGGAAATTAATAAACTAAAAAATCCAAGACTTCCTCGCAGAAGCTTGGAGAAAGCAATTGTATGCAAATATAAAGTCTACCCCTCCAACGGCTTACCGCGTCATCGTAGCTGGTCGGTGTTTTTGGGAGTCGGGCTGCAATGTACAGCGGGAAGATTCATCCGCCGGAAAGGTTTCCCAAACTGAGGAGCCCGGTGTTTCTCTCAGGAAGCCCAGCTAAGAGTAAACCAATATCAGTATCCACCACAGTCCTGGTATCAAAGTAATCGTATGGTGGCAAATCTCTCTGATCCACAAGGGTTGCGACTGCCTATGGTGGTGACGAACTGGGGCAGACTTTGGCCAGGCTGACCACAGGATTCCAGGAAACCACAAAGGCTAAACCAACAAATGTCCGAAAAAGTGGAGGTTATGCTAAGGCCCCCACAATCAGTGAAGACGGGCCATCCAAATATCCAAATATAAAGCTTACCAATAAACTTGTAACTAATCAATATGTAACTCCCAAGTCCGACTTTCTATTAACTTCGGCATTGATTGAATATATCTTTCTACTTCTGTTCAACAAAAACGAGGTGCTATTTTATTTCTTTATTTACGCACAAGCTGACGTTTCGGCGGATTTCGCCTTCCTCAGAGCCTGGAAGGGTCAAGTTGACAGCAATCCACTCGGCCAAACACCTCCATAACCAAACAGAGATTTTTTTCTCTTTTTTCTTTTTATTTCCTACCACTCTATTTCTATTACTTTCTCTTTCTCTTTTTAAATTCTGGTTATTATTTCAACGCTTAAATGCGCTGCAAATTTGACGATGTTCATTGATGCAGCATACAGTAAAAGAACAGGATGAAGTAGAAGAAAATAAGGATTTATTTAGACAAAACAGGTCATAGTGAGCAGTATGGCTGTGCATGGTGACGGCAGTAGCTAAGTGCCCGTTGTAATGAATGATTAGTTTCAAAAAGAATGAAACAGAAATTCAAAAAGTGGAAGTGTGACGGGCAAAATTGGCGACTGATGAAACGACAGTTAACCTAAGAAACAACGAATAAACATGATTATACATGATTGTATATGTAGTCTTGATGAGTGGCACTAAGCGAAGAGGAAGACACCTGTGTGAGTAACGTTTTTGTCAAGGCGTATACTAGAAAGAATCCTCGTAAGAACCTTAATGCCTAACGGAATGGACAGCCGTCAACGGCGACTTTATTGTTCTTCAGTGCATTCTCAAAGTATTTCGGATGTCCGACGAACTTCAATTCACGAAAACATCCGACCAGTGATGTCATCGAAAGCTTTTCGGCCACTGACGCTGAAAAAACATATGCTCTTTTTGTAGTAGCAAAACAGTGAAGAACTGATCTACCAGCTACTCCGCCAATATTGACAGGAAGATTGAGCAGCAGTTCCCGGGCTGCAGATGGCATGTGATCGACAGGAAGCTCATTCCGCTCCTGAAATATGAGTGATACGAATTTGCAAAGTGAAAAATCACATAAACTTGGAAACCCACATCGTCGATGGTAATCTCCATGACTTTGTCGCCAACACTTAAATGCAGTGAATGCCATTCACCGTCACACAACACTCGAAGGACTGGAATCGCGTCACGAATCTCCAAGCGACTCGCTTCATGGGTTATGGTAACAAACACCTGTAGGGAAAAAGTTGCCTAATATCATAACACGTCAAAAAGCGCAAGTATTGGTGCTCAAAGGTGTTTTTGCTTTCTTTCGAACGCATTAAAATTTGTTCTACTTTCAAATGCATCGTTGAAAAGTCTAAAAGGTATTTTCGAACTGAGGAGAATCACCGACATTAACTTCCACGCAGCTAGAAGTTCAAGTTAGCTAGAGCAGAAGATATGAAGTCATCAATTTAGAAACGCACTCACTCTGACAATGAAGAATACATAAACATTTTTCGGTTATCAAGTTGTCAGAACATAGATGAAACGAAGTAATGCCAAGAACAGGAGCCAATACTCCTTGTCAGAACGAACCGACCTTATCTTGCTTTATCTCGATGGTTAGCCGTGCTGCTTCAGGATTGTTGTTGGTCAGCAGGGCGAGCAC
This sequence comes from Angiostrongylus costaricensis, assembly GCA_900624975.1. Taxonomy (NCBI): domain Eukaryota; kingdom Metazoa; phylum Nematoda; class Chromadorea; order Rhabditida; family Metastrongylidae; genus Angiostrongylus; species Angiostrongylus costaricensis. Next base: position 20,207 of record UYYA01000377.1, read on the forward strand.
GGTACCTTCGCCGACGATTGGTCGAAAACTCAACGAGATCTCTATATTGCGAGAGCCGTTCTTAATCGATTTTTGAAGACCGTCTGAAAATATATTTAAACACATACACGCCTAACGGTCTAACAGCACAGAAGCGTTAAATAGGGTATTAAGTACAATACTTTATGTTAATTCTGCAAGGGTTTAAGGACATAGAGCGGAGTGTTCTTTCCAACAGCAAGGTCACCAAAGGTGAGAAAGAATTCGACATTTCCTTCCAGGCCATTCCCGTTTACCGGGCAGTGCCAGGCAATAGCAGAGCTTTACGAGTTACTTGCAGCCAACATCTCAAATACCGCAAAAATAAGCGCCATGAGATGAAGATACTAACTTCGCACTAAGTGTGTGGGGATTTTGTGCTCTACAAATGAGCACAACCCACTTTGGAGACCTGGCTTGCGAAAGGACAAATGAACAGTTCATGTCGGCACTATTTACTCTACATTTTTTTGTTGGCGTAAACAACTTACTAAAAAAGATCTACTAGAACTTAGCCATTATATTTATCAAAAGTAACACTGGAGAAAGATGTACTCCGACTAATGCACCAAAGACCTGAGACATAACTTATAAACTGGTGACTATTTAGAGAAATAGAACACTGAAACAAACCAAACACCGCGAATCCGCCTTCATGAACATATATTCCTTTCGCTGGTCTGGCACATGGAATGACATCACGTGACGATCCTCCTTCAAGGCTCTGCGCCACATTGTTCACCTACAGCCACTCAAGACTTTATCACAATCCTCTAGATAACAACTCGAAGTTGTAGACGCACCTTCAACTCTCTGATGCAGCCATCGAAACCAGGTGTTTTTAGCCCGAAACTGTAACGATGCTTAGATATCACACCACCAAAGTATATACGTCGGCGCATCACCTTCGGAGTTGGACAATCGGAAATCGATACTGGCGATAAGTTGTCCACCTATGACACAATGTCCTTTAGTCTCCTCAGTTTATGTCATACAGTATGGTTACAGAACTTCGACATCAATTCGTGCTCAAATAAATAGTGATTTCACCTAATAAAATTCTTGGACTCCTTAATAGAGGCAACATGTGGTAAAAACGTATTCTACCTTCTATTTATTCTACTTTCAGCTCTTTAAAAGTATTTAAGCAATGCATAAAAATTTCGCGAAAACCAGTCGGCGAAGGATAGATGATTTCGAGATCACAACGTTAGCAGTTCCCAGGATCGACTTTCTATTAACCTCGGCATTGGATTATAAATCTGTCGTTCTCCCAAAGCAATCGCGAGGTTGTTATTAAGCACACGTTTACTTCCATACACATAGAACACATACAACACAGCGGTAGCCGACGTTTCAGCAGTATCGTCTTCATCAGAGCCTGGAAGGGTACACTGATAAGTAATTTGCCAGGTCAAACCAGTCAATAGCACAAACAGATGAGAATCTGAACGATAATTACAAGACCAACGGCTTCTCGAAAAACTCACCGATAATTACGTGCCTTCCAATGAGGAAGAACAGTTGATCAGAGTCGTATGTAACCGATAAATGCACCACCCCATATCAGAAATTGATGCGAAGATACGGGGCCAAGTCGCATGTGACCTTTAGGCATTCATCTCTGCTATTCATTCTAGAGTTCCTGGTGTTTATCCAAAAAGCCTCGAGAAGTTTGCGCCCTGGTATTTTTGTTTTTGTGCGTATCGATCGTTGATGTGGAGAGGTGCAGTCGTCAATCATATGCGACTCTGAACGGCTGTTATTCCTCGGTAGAAGACAAATGAAAAAAGCGGTAGCTTTTTCGAGAAGCCGTAGATCTTATAATTATCGTTTAGATTTTAATCTTTCTCTTTGTGCTGTTGAAGCGTTTGACCTACTAAGCTGTGTATTAGTGTACCCTTCCAGGATCTGAAGGCGATACTGCCGAAACGTCAGCTACCGTTGTGTTGTATATGCGTAGGGAAGTAAACATGTGCTGAACAACAATCACGTCATTGCTGTAAAAAAGAGAAAGACAGACGTTAACCTTTTATTTTCTCAGCCACGACGATGCTGAGATATTCGCAAAACTTGGACCTCAGGCCAGATCCGAACCTGAGATTACCCTTCCCGGCGGCTCACGTGTTACCCACTGCAACACTGAAGCCCTTCCTTCGCCTTTCCTCCAGCTCGTTTTCCAAAATAACGGTGCCTTCAGCAATCACCCATCAGCGGGGTTGATCTGGGAAGCACAAATCGGCGCTGAACCCAGTTAAGATGAGGCTGTAGTCGAAATCACAATGTTAACCTTTTATAAAATAAAAGAAAATAAAAGAGTAACATTGTAATTTCGACTACATTCTCATCTTAACTAGGTTTAGTGCCGATTTGTGCTTCCCAGATTAACTCCGCTGAAGGGTGATTGCTGATGCCAGCGTTAGGTATAAAATTAGCTGAGAGGAACGCAGAGCAAAGGCCTCCGTGGCGCACTGTGTAATACGCGAGCTCCCAGAAGGCGAAATCATGGTTGGATATAGCCCGGGGTCCAGATTTTGCGATTATTTCATCGTCGTTGTGGTTCCGAAATGTTTGAATATTCTGACTAATTTCCGAAATCGGATGGAAAATAAAAGAAATATGCGTTTTTACAGACGCTTCGACGACCAACCGTTAAGACGAGTTCGCGCTCCTTCTTGTTGATGACAATGTCGTGCCAATGACCGTCATTGAGGAGACGCTCCTCATTCTTAAGAACTTTAGGCTCCGGGTGTTTGCCTTTCACCTAAGCAGTAGTGTTTGAAGATTTAACATTAAAAATGACTATTATTATTATGCATTTCACCGTGAACAGTGCTAAGGTAATGACGGAGGTAGATGCAAAACAGTTCATCAAGCAAGAAAACCAACTAAAAAAAACGCAAACTGAAGAAGGCAATATGTGCCTAGACAGATATCCATTTTTTTAAAAGTGGACATCATTTCCAAGAAAAATTTAGAGAACTATCAATCCTTTCATTTACAATTCTAATGAATTAGCCAAGCGACATAGCTGGACCCTTAATTTTCAGCACTTTGTGGTCCAAAATTGCCTCCTCACCTCGATGTTCGGATATCCATCGATAAGATTCATGTAGAAGTAGCGTGTAAAGTTCTTGTAGTTTGCCCAAACCCATATCATTCCGTTTGGCTGTTCGGTACGCATTGAAAATGAGATTTGAAAGCTGGAAAACGTAATAAAAGGATAAAGGATAAGGTGTTCGGTTCGATCAGTCCCTGAGGGCCTTGCGTTCAGAACTTTGTTAGGAACAGTAGGAACAATTCAGTGCATATTCGGTCTGTAAAATGAATTTCAGGGCCAGCTTATGTAAACAAAGTGATTCTGTTCCCTATCAATATGCTAACCTCGTTTAATAACTCCATGTTGCTGTTTTTTGAAAGACAGCCGGCTAGCCTTTGCAATATTATCACATAGAGAGTACAGAAAATAATGTAAATTCGGAAACGTACCAATTATATAATGTCTGAATCACGAAAAAGGCTTAATTATTAGAACAACATTGGAATTTTTACTAATTATGTTGCTTCTGGAGACGCGTGTAGCGTAGTGGTCGGAGGCGTACTGCACTACACATGGGATAGATGCCTGCACCTCCAAGTCATCAAGACCTCCATATTTCCGGGGTCGGAAAATTGGTACCAGACTTATCTGGAGAGATAGCATTGCTGGATCGATACATCAGTAAGCCGCCACAAGTCATTGTAAGAGCCAAGTATGTATCCAGTCACCTTCAACGACACTTAGTGAAGTCAAATGCATGGTGTATCCCTCAGGAATTGGTCAATGCCGACAACTTTATCCTTTTATCCTTTATGCTGCTCCTGTATGATATTTTCCAACACTTTTGATTAAAATCCCCACAGTGATTAGCGCAATTCTCTATACTTTTTGCGACATAAAGCACTCCAACTTATAAACGATACAGCAATTGCATTGTGATCCATCAAAAAAAAAGGGTTGTGCTTTATATAGTAGCTTCCTTAATGCCCAAAATGGCAAGAAAAACTCACTCCGAAATGTTCGGATAATCTTTTCCCTCGAAATTCACTCTGCTATGTGAATTCTTCGAAATTCCGAAGCGTACTGCATTGTTGCCATCACGTACTGCCGACTCAAGTCCACCCCCGCACTGGAAGCTATGAGTTTTCTTCAACGCAAACGATGCTAAGGAGTTAGGACAAGTCATGCACACAAATCATTCATACGACGGTTTGATGACCTTCAGTTACCACTACACACTATGGAAAATAAAATTACAAGCTTAGACGTATGAAGAATCCTTTTGGTAGGATTCTACCTATATCGGATCACTTTTAGCACAAACCATTTTCATGATCTCCCCGACTGGAGTGGCGTCCACTGGACTGGTTGCTTTCTCTATGTCTAAATAGGTAAATTAAAATATTTTTAGAAAGAAATATTGAAACACTCAAGTCCAATGCAACAAAACACATGCCAGGGACAACCGTAGAACACTGAATTTTTTTAGCAGCAGTGACGGCTAGCAGAATTAGAATCATAGTTGGAGTTGAGCCCAGGAGATATTAGTGATCGAAAGAAGCACAACATTCAACACCATGCTAGCACAACAAGATTTTCTCCGCCAAGCAGATACATAGCTTACGTAAGCATTTACAAGCAAAATAACAATAGCAAAGTGTACTAAGAACGATGTCACATGGCTTAAGGTGACGTTTGTTCATAAAAATGTCCTACACGTTGAGCGATAACTTCCCAACGGTTTACATTGACGGGATTGTTGCCATGACCTGAGGATGAACAACAGATGAAGAAATATAGAATGTCACTTACCGACTTCTCTTGAGAGTATGATATCAGTAGTACATGTTTTCTACATGGAACAATCGAATATATTCGTTCCGTTTTTTATAAATGGAGCATCACAAATAAAGTTCGTTTTTAAAACAACATTTGCTATAAATACAGCGAAGAGACCTTTACACGAACATTGCTGAGGTTGCCGCTCTTCACTTTATAAACCCTGTAATCAGCTAGTGTTTCCTCGCGTGCCGACGACGACGGAAGCCCATGGAAAACGAAAAACAAGGATAAACAATGTCTGAGCACAGTAAGGTGTTCTAGAAGCAACTAGAAAACGCTTGCAACTACAAGCAATCAAGCCTCGGTAACACTGGCAGGATCATCTCAGGAGTTGAGAGCAATGATACACGTAACATACCAGAAAGACAAGTACAGGTGTTACCTGGACTTTGCTAAACATAACCCATGATGGTATAACAACCTGTGAGGAACAAATAAATCTCAGATTAAGCCAGATTTCATTCATAAATCAAAATAAAACGCTCCATCGCCATGTTCAGTACCTGAAAAACCACACATGACATTTCAGATCTCTTAACGAAATTTAAGAAACATTGCTTGCAATGATCTGCTTAACGAATAAAGGATCTTCACACTCTCCGTGGTGAGGTGGAATGAATTACTCAGCTGTAGTACTGAAACACTTACCGTTCCACAATTCCCATACCAGAAAGCAACATTCGTTTTTGAAAAAAAAGGATTTTCCCCAACATTGTGAGAGATGGTGAGCTAAACCGATTATGGGTAGTTCTAGATACTAGCATTAAAGCCGAGCTCCGTTTACCTGGATGCCAAGACCTATGCAGATATCTAGCAACTCACATGGAATCCTCCACGCAGAGAGAAATATTCTTGAGGGCTAGTGGAGATGACGAGAAGACGGTTTCTCTGCCAGATAAAGTTCTTAAAGGAAACCTTTGCACTAATTGTCCAGTTTTCTTGTTTAGTGTGCTCTACATGCTTTAAGAGAACGAAGAGCACAGTGTAGTGATGCCCACCATCACGAGCATGGTGCACCTCGATTCCGCTCCGGGCCAACCAAGCCTTTCATCCCTCCGGGGTCGGGAAAAAGGTACCTGATTTGTCTGGGAAAAAAATCACTCTGTGCAATCCAATTTGGAGCGCTCCAGACCGACTATCTCAGGACACCAAGGAGAATTGCTCGACTAGCATTCTACGACACTCAAGATGAAATGAAAATCCTCAAGCAGCAACCGAAGCTACAAGTAAAAACTTGAAAGACCTTCGTGGACGGTGGATGCGAGAAAACGAAATGGATGTGAGAAGTGCTGAGATCCGTAGAGTAGACGTGAAGACGGATCAAATAAAAAGAAAATACAAAAACATGCTTTAACGTGGCACTTTACGAATGCTATCCAACAGCGCACGGACGAGCATCCGCTGATCAGATACGGATAATCGTATAGATCCAACTTGCCGATAGGATCACGAAATAATTCACTCCAAGTGTGTTAATGAAGATATTAACTTGTCCATTTTTCATCGGTGGGTAAAAATAACTAGGCTCGCTTTTTGGACGGAACAACCTTTTAAAAAATTTCACAGGTGACTGCATTAAAAGAGGTGTGGCGAAAATAGTTGCGAGTCTGCCGATTCGATTGGCACGTTTCTTAGTAAAACGCGGGACATGAGGTCTATAGGATGTAGAGCTTTCTCTTCCTTTGGGATTTGGACGAATCATCTTTAAAATTCACATAACGACCACTGAGATATCAGGCCAGTAGGAAAGAAGACTGAGTAATCATTATAATCCAGAAAATGCACAATAATCCGGAAAATAAGTGTTTCTGTGCACGAGTGAAAATGGTGACATGCAAAAGGAAATTCTACAGTGTGCTTAAAAAAAGGACAACAACACTGTTAGTATACTGTATCAATTACGGGTTTCTCTGCATGTATGTGCATCTGTGTATGTGTGTGAGTGTTCGTTAAACATGGTGGGTGCCGTATCCATGCAACACTGTACTCTACAGTAACCACACGATGTCATGCCGAAGAAGTCGCAAATAAGCTACCGTAATGGTCTCGGTCCAGTAGATGATTCATTCGTGAGTCTTTTCGATGACCTTTATAGTTTTCGAGGTCCAGTGGTTCATCTGTGAAAGAGTACCTCATTATAAACAAAAAATATTGTGGATGCGAAAATAAGTCAAATACTCAATAGCTCTTCATAGCGTTTCGAGTGTGAAAGTAGATAAGCGAATAGTAAACCGCTTATGCCAACTGAAACGCCTTTCGACATCCTTCAGCGCAATACAAGGTATCACCTACGGATTTTATCCTTCATGCTTTTCTCTCTGTACTTTCAAGCTTTTGTAGTGTAACAAATTGGACCGCTCCCGCAGACACAATGGAGATTTCTCTGCCATTGTTGGAAGCAAATGAAGGGAAATCCTCAACATTAGTATTGAGAAATTTTCGTGGATGTTACTATCAACGTCGAATTTCCTATCTGGTGTGTTCTGAACTCGACAGCTCAAATGCTTGAATGTTTAATTATTCATTACTGGAAAAATTGTAATGACTAAGCGCTCCAATTTCTAAGTGCTCAGAATTTAAAATGGTTTTCGAAGTGCACAAATTTAGCCTGTAAATAACTTCGGAAGAAAAAAGGTGCATACTGACTCGAATGAATGATTTGAATGAGAAATACGATACGATAGACTCAGAACAATGAAAGTATTCAGTGCGCTGAGACAAAAAGCAATTGATTACTGGCTGAAGTGAAAAATTGAGAAACAAATAAGATGAAGTGTGTCCATAGATGTCATAACAACGAATGAGTGGATGACAGTGATGACGTTATGACTGACCGATGGGAGAAGCGAATGTTGGAGAATGGACAGCGCACATTCCGATCTGAGCGTTATGCTCTTCGGGTACGATCGCAATCTTCCTGAAAGTGAAACAGATCATATAGCATAAAGACTTTCGTTCGTATTTTTGTTGAGCAAACGCGAGGTGTTATTATTCTACATTCGCTTGTTTCTTCTTCATTCTATTTGTTATTCATTACACTTCTACGTGATTTCTGTGCGGTTGGTCTCTACGTGACATACTTAGTGGAAACCTCATAGGAAGCGGCCCTGAGGAAGACGAAATCCGCCGAAACGTAAGCTTAATCGTGAACAAAGAATAATAACACCTCGCGTTTGCTCAACAAAAATACGAACAAAATCACTTGATCAATGTCGAGGTTAATAGAAAGTCGGTCGTGGCAGTTACTGCAAGATGTACCATATAGACTTTCCTTCGTATCTATTAATAGTCACATTTTCACAATAGTGATGAGACATCTGCAAAACACCGGACCGAAGGTGTCTGCGCTGGGGATCGAACAAGCTATTACCTTTTCCGGAGGATAACGCATTCACACCCATACCAGCGAGTCCTTCATTTCGCCTTTCTTACAGTTACTTTTCTAATAGCCAGTGTTATCAGCAATTACCCATAAACGGGATTGAAGAGGATGCAGTCGAAATCACAATGTTAACTTTCTACTTACTGCCTGCTACAATACAATTTTTCACGGCAAGCTTAAACCACGATGGTTCTGAGATATTTTGAAAACTCTGCACTGCAGATTAGCCTCCAGAAAGGGTAATAGCAAGTTCGATCCCCACCGCAGACACTTGCAATACGGAGTTTTGTAAATATCTCAGCACTACTGTAGCTGGGTTTCACATAATACCCTGCCGTGCAAAATTGTGGTAGGCGGTAAATAAAAAGTCAACATAGTCATATTTCTTTTTCTAATTTTTGAATACCATATAATAAATCCATGTACATGATCTCATTACAAAGGTCCGCAGTGGCTATTGGAACATACGCGTGGTCGCTCTTTCAAACCCGCGCTGCACAAACTAAGCTTCCCATCCTTCAGAAGTGGGCAAATTGTCGCTAGACACACTTTTCCCTATCTCTCAAAAAGCAATCTTTATACCTCTGTGGTATGAAACTTTTTCCATGTAAAGTGTCACATGTTCTATTAGTTGGTTTAAAGTGTAACAATCTCACAACTGGCGCTCTAAACATTTGTACGTCATAATGATTTCGTAAGGTCAAATGTTGGCTGCGTTGTGTCATGCACTATATAGAGACCGTCATCAATTGGCTAGTCATTCCGCCTATCTGGCTGTGATGGATTTTATTCCCTTGTACTATCTTAGTTGCGATATTATTTTCACAATTTCATCATATTTTTACCCATATTGTTCGTAGTTGATCGTTGATCCCACTGTCATTATTGTATTAATATTGCTGATATAAAAGTTTAAGTGATCAAGTTTGAGCCTTCGAGTTCTTGAACTGCGGCACGATAAAAGCTTTGAACGGTAGGACGGAAATAGAGAGATATACCATATATAAACTCGTTAATGCAGCAAAAAAAAATGCAATAAACTCTTCTTTAAGTAAACGGAAAGGAAGAACTCGCTCTGAACCACAAAGGCCGAGGACTACTTTTGTGGTCAAGACCTGGGAACGCTCCAAGAGAAACTGTCGCAGGATTTAGGAGGGATTAACGCGACCGGAATTCAGTGACAGAAGGACTGCTAGGATCTACACGATTTCTGTGATCGTATAAAACTAAGCTTAATTACAGCTGAGCAAAACACTTCATAATAATTTTGTTTCTCAAAAGCCTTTTTTAAGCAAAATGAGATTTCAAGCAAGCAGAATTGAGCTAAGATGTGTGAAGACTTGCATTGGGCACTAATTCGTCTTAGAAAAGACAGCACTGTAAGATCACAATGCACAGTTGACGATTTGTGCCTCTGCAGTTCTAGGTCACAATGTTTAAAGTTTTGTTTTCTGCCTTCTATAATTTTCATGGCAGGTTACTAAGCGAAATACAACCACAACGTTGCTGAGATATTTGCAAAACTCTGGACCGCAGGTGTCTATGGTGGGGAACGAACGCGCTATTGTCCTTTCCGGGGAGTAACGCGTTCCCCGCTGACGAGTGATTGCTGTGGCAAAAAGATCGATAGAAATAGCTGAGAGACAGGCGAAACAAAGGACCTGCATGGTGTGGTGGTGAAGTTTGCAAATATCTCAGCAACGCTGTAGTTCTAGGTCACTTGAGAAGCTCGACATTTCCATTGGGGCGCCTAACAAAAAAACCGTTCAAAAAGAGCATCGGAGCAAAAGAATGATAGTCTTAATGTCAACTGTGCACCACCAGCACCCAAAGAGGACGAATGGAATATGTCGACGGCCGCTCGGCTACTCAATGACCAACTTGACCACAGATGACAGATAACTGCGGTAAATACGCAGGTCAATACAAGTTAAACGGCACTGTTTTTCATCCTTTTTATACTAAAATTGTGACGTCCTTGAAACATAAACCACATCATGTTGAATTACTTAAAAGGAGCATACCATATGCTCATTTTTGATGAGAGAAAAAGTTTAAGAAAGAGGAAAAGCCTAAGTTCTACCATGACAATATACAAAACTTAGCTAAACGAGCAAACTTTGTGGATTCATTCATTGAACATTATGGTGTTCCACGTAACCTAAAATTATCGCTTACTTATAGTTGTGATACATATCGGAAATGCATCCAATTAGAGGTACTGTGGTGGGAATCTCATTGTTCGGAGGTTTCGCACGTTCAGCAAAACCTAAAATACACATTTTGGCTATCTTTCCCATAGATTTCATCACATATTTCTGTAACAGTATTTTGTGCTAGTACGCTTTGTACTAACTGATAATGATACCGACTTCTACTGGATGGATTGTCCGGAAAAACAAGTTGCTATCACCGGACAGTCACTATTATTAACAAGCAGCATCGTGTATAAAAGGGCATCGCTGAGTGAGTATGGCTCATTCTACAGAGATGCTCCACTGAGGAAGACCCGGCTCGATGCGCGACGAAGACGCCATCTCGGAAACACAAACAACTGTGCACGATTCTCTTGGACCATCGGCTCTGATGGAGAAACCATCGAAACGTTAGCCGATAATAAACATTAGTTATCAACCTCATGTAAGCTCATCAAAGAAAGAATACATAATATTGTCCCCATTGTTTAGACGATCAAAAATCTCATATGTATTGCAGAGTTCCTCTCAACGGTTTACTGCCTCATCGTGGCTAGCAGGTGTCCCTGAGTGTCGGACTGCGATATACAGCGGTGAACTTATCCCCTGGCAGGGTCTCCCAAGCTGAGAAGGAGTCCGGCGTTTCCATCAGAAAGCTTAGCTAAGAGTAAACCAATACCAGGATCCACCACCATCCTAGTATCAAAGTCACACGGTGGCAAATCTCCCTCTGATCCACAAGGGCTGCGACTGACTGTGGTGGTGAAGACCTGAGGCGCCAAGCTAACTTTGAGATTCCAGGAAATCACAATGGCTTAACCAGCAAATTTCCGTAAAATGGAGATTATGATGGCGCCCGCACAACCACTGAGAACGGGCCATTCAAGTGTCAAGTGTCAAAGTATTGCAGAGTTATAAGTGAGCTGCATTTAAAATAATCGATGACTGTTGGTTCTTTGTCTTTCAAATCTTATTCCTCATTGAATTAAACCTTAGATAATAGTTGAGATTCGATGAAATACTTAAATAGTGAAACGTTCAAAAGTTGTTGTAAAAGAATTGACGAGAAGAGACATGTCAAACCTCCGATGAACATCTGACTGCTGGTGGTGCCGATTGGCGATTCGTCGTTCAGCGTCTGCTTATCACCGATTTCTTTATCATCAACTCGTAAACGAACACTAAAACAATAAATGAATGGAGATGATATTGACTTCTTTATTTATTATTTACGTAGTTTTAAGTTGAACGTGTGCTTGGAAACAGACAAATCTGCACATATTAGACATTGCAAGGCAAAGCTAAGTAATAGAGCTGGAAAATGCTCTTAACTTTTCGATTTCTTACTGCTATGTAAATAACCCTTGTAGAAACAGGAACAAAACTATTCGCCGCAGGAAAACGAGAATTCAAAGGAGAGAAAACTACTCCTTCATCAATGAAAAATGATTTACATATGGACACTGTGTATTTTTCTTGCTCTAATGAGTGCTAGTGTAAAAATTTCTAGGATAAGAAGTGCACTTAGGTACGAATGGCTTAAAGATAGGGCTTCGTGATGGCAGTAATAGACTACACTACTAGCGCTAACGTTAAAGCTGTGTTTATTTTTTTAAGGCGAATTCTCTTACGTTTTCCCTTTCCGACTCATGAACACTGAATGAAGTTGTCCGTCGTTGTACATGTGACCCGACCGGATGGTGACAACGTCTTTGCGAGATGACGCATCCTGAAAATCGACATCGAATTCGAAAATTGCTCTCATTACTTGGAAGTTTAAATCCTCAAGATTGATTTTCAATCTTTGACTTGAGATTTTATGCTCTTTCTACTTCTTCCAACATCTTATCGAAAGAACAAGGAGAAAATCTTGCATTCCATAAATTCTTTGAGGTTCTTGAATTCTTCGATTGACACCATTAAGTCCCATCTTTTATTAAATATTCCACTCCTTGTTTAAGTATTTCTTAAGCATTTTAAGAAAATAAGAAAATAGCTTTTCAAGGTAAACATGTTAGCAACAAAGAACAATACGGATAATGCCAAGAAACAAAGGAGGAATAGAGGATGATAAAAAATTAGAAACAGAAGGCGGAAAACGGAAAAATAGAACAGAAACAGAAATTAGAAAAATAATAGGAGTAAAAAACGAACTTTAAAAATTGAAAATGAAAAGACATTCATACCTTTCCAAGATGAAGAACAAGATAGCCTCGGAACAAATAGAAGGCAAGATAACCCTGAAAATAACCGAAACGACGATCTCGATCTTAGCTAAAGATTCCACTACAAGTTACGTTGGACAGGATGAAGGAATTCACAGAAGAGAACCTTTCCATTTGCAATGTGACTACTTCGCCGTTTGCGGCGTGAAGTGGAAAGCCTTGAGGACTGGAAAATGAGGGTGCCGTTTTCTTCCTTAGTGCGAAAGCCAAACGCAAATCTGGAATTCAGCATAATTAGAAGTAGAGGATGTGCTGGTGTTGGAAGCACACAACCCAAACAATAAGTGAGGCATTCGTCGATCGATTTAGCAACCAAAAGATATATGACATCATTTTAGAGAACAAAAAATTGAGCAAGGGCAAAAAAACACGTTAAATTAATCAGTAAGATCTCACCCAGAATCTCCAACGAAAAGGAAAGTTTTCTAGCTACTGTTATAGACAAGTGATAAAGTAGACCCGGAATTTGAGCAGTAAAACACCTCAGAAAGAGAAAAGAGGTGAAAAATTCCGAAAAAAGATGAGTAAAGAAAAAGTCCTTGGTATCAATCCATTTCCGACGTTTTCCAATTTCCATGTTTACTAGACCTAAGAATAACATTCCAACGAAGGTTTTTCTAGAAATAATAAGCTCACGTGGAATTATTATCCATTACGACTCCTCGCTGAGAGAGAAATCCTGGTCGCGAGAATCCAACTATACGGTCGCTGAACATCAATTTACTTTTTTCTGTTTCTGAGAATTGGCAACCGGGATCACGGCGCTGCCATCGTACTGGATGGTCGAGGTCTAGCTCTGATGCCTAGAAAATTTTCGAGATAGCGTTGACTAATCCTTACAGGATGCACCACGCATTCCACATTATCAAGCGTCGTAGACCGGACGCGTATTTGGGCTACATAATAAATTGCAGAGGTCTGTCGATGTATCAAGTCAATCTTCTCATACTCCTAGACAGATCTAGTAACTTTCCGACCCCAAAATGATTAACGGCTCGGTTTACCGAGGCGATATCGAACCAACATCCAGGTGCGTATTGCAGAGCACCACTGTATTACGCGCGCACCTCACAATGATAGATTAATGAAACTGGAAGAAACCAGAAGTATAGATTCGTGACTTCCGGAAAAATTTATACCTGCGACGGCTTCACCCTCAGAATACATCCAAAGAATCCCTTCCACTGTATATCAGGACTGAATCTCTCGGTTTTCAATGATGCGGGTACGCCGGCAACGTAGTGGAGATCCGTCTCTACGTTAAGTGCTGTATGTTCTCCGGATATAGTGGTCGAGAATCGATCAGCATCACTGTCAACCTGAAAAATCAATAGAGCGATACACAAACATAAGAAAGCGTCGAGTTCTTCTCTTGTATCAATACCTACGCCCACTTTGAAGTCTTAAGCACTCAGAGTGGCACTTTTTTTTTAGCTAATTTCCCCAGTCAGGGTCGTAGTACTATACCAAAAACGCCAGATGCTTACCCACAGTCAGCAACCGATATATATATATATATATATATATATACATATATATATATAAGCACTGGGAGTGAAAATTAAAAAAGGAAAGGCTCTAACTAATAGTAAATTTCTAACGCCAAATTTTTTTGCGATTTAGCTTGACTGTCCATCATAAATATCCATGAACTCTTACTGACGGTAATTTCAGAACTGCGAGTCCAAATCAGGTGCACACAGCACGTCACTGCATACATGTGCTTTAGCCGAAGTAACTATGATTGTTGACTAACATTTCTTTCGCCTTACCTATACTTCATAATCATCGAAGGCCCCTTACCTACTTGATACAAGAAAGGAGCGAGATTCCACTGAGTCTCCACTAAGCAGTCTATTTCACAATTGACCACAGTGTAGTACACCATGGATCTGAAGAACGGAAAGGAACCTGTGGAATGCACGCTGCCTCAAGGATAGAACCTAACGAACTGCCCATGGGTAGCTGCTTTCCGAAAACACCAAAACTAATAGATTTCATAAAACACTGTGTTAGTACTCGGAAAGAATGGAGCCTAGTGGAGAACTCTGGCGAATGGTACGGACGAATTTACTGTTCAGTCGAGTCGTAAGTGGAAGGATAAGTCCAAGACTTGAAAAAACGGTGAGTAATTGAAGCGGCTGCTTTCTGCGATTGAAACTCAGGCTTTTCTTCAGTAGATTTCGTGAAAAACATTTGCTAGAGTACACGACGTGTTAGTTTGACTTTTCATGCTCTCAAGTAGGAGATCCACATCCACCCGCCGTATATCAGCAAGAAGGTATAATAAAACAACTACATATCTCTGACTAATCCGACTAATTGTATTTTGACGTTATTTCATATTAGCCAATTGATTCTCTCATTTCAACACTTTTTATGTTTCATTGCTCTAACCATAACAGATTGCCCTACCTGGAGATGAATCTCACCGCCGCTTCGTATCGCCTTTACAGTGTGCTCACGACCATCGATATAGGTTCCTTTAGAAATGAGCTGAGCATGCGATGAACCTCCAAGGTTGATCTGAAAGCAATCAAAACCATTCAATAGAAAAGTGGTACACATGCGAACAAACACAAGCAAACAGGAAAGAAGAAAGCAGTAAATCTGAGAGATGGCAGGAAAATCGATAGAAACATATTTCAAGTCCTTATGACCCTCCAATAACACGGTAAGAATCGATCATCTATGACGCTAATCCAAGGCATCGAAGTTGGAGTTAATTCGCTGAAAAGGCACAACACAAACACACAAAAACCGATCGATTCTATTGAAACCGCGAAGGTCCAGCGCGGAGTACACAATGGAGGTTTTGAATACCTTCTAGTCAATACACCTAGCTTGGCGTTACAGTTGAGAATCGATGACTCCTTGTTACCTTCGAATTTCGTAAGCACTGTAGTTCGTTATAAAGGAGGTAAGAAAAGGAAGAAAAGAGCAAGAAAAAGCGGCAATACACCGAAAAATCAGATGTTATCAAGTAAAAGTAAATCGTGATTCTAAGGAGAATCTTCGTTTTTCCACTATCAGGCAATTTCCAAACTACTTTCGTCGACATTGTCAGATGAAGAACAACCTTTGATGTTCAGTAGAGAATGCCTGATGATGGAATTTAAGCGTTCCAGTGACTTGAAACCTACTGTTTTTCTCGGACGACACCGATATGTGCTCATTTTCATCTGCAGGAATTAATAGATGAAATGATTGAAATACAACTTGCCTTAGCAGCGGCGATCAGGATAAAAGATATAAGACAAATAACAGATATACACGGTATCTTATTGGAAAAGAATTGTGGAATCTAATACCCTGTCTTTCAGTAAATAAATGTTATTCTGCTTACAAAAAGTTACTACGAGTCGAGATATGTGTGCTTCAAAATGAAACGCTCAGAGATCTTCGAACACGTACCAACTGAACTCAGTGCGCGCGGTAGTCAACACTTTAATCACGCTCAGAAACTACACGTTAATATGGCAAATCCTCAGACCACTGAATAAGTTGTTCTAAAGTATCTAAGGCAGATGTCCGCTTTCGCTGGTACATGACCCAAAACGCGGTCTGGTTGGGGACTTCGAGAAGCAAACGGCTATTAAACACTCTCATGACAATGTACACTGCGCTGAAAGAACGACTGACATTTATGCAGATGAAAATACCGTTTATTTGACCGAAAATTAACCTGAGTCCCGCAGAGCACCAAACACTTTACACTATTGGTTGATCAGTATTCGTGCCCTACAGCTTAACATGTCTCAAATCTTCTCTTCAAGTGCTGTTTAACTTCTAAGCTGTTATCAAATATTTAGCTGAATCTCGCTACTCTTCAATGATTTCCGCTACATACTGTGGCGATTCTTCCCAAAGGTTTACCGCCTCATCGTGACTAGGAAGTTTTCCTGAGTGTTGGGCATCCAGGTACGAAACCAGTCGCATGGTGGCAAATCTCTCTCTCTCTCTCTCTCTCTCTCTCTCTGATCCACAAGGGCAGTGACTGCTTTTGGTGGCGACAACCTGGCGCAGACTTTGGTCTGGCTGACCTGGAGACTCCAGGAAACCATAGTGGCTACACCTGCAAAACTCCAAAAAATGGAGATTATGCTGGAGCCCGACAACCAGTGAGCACGGGCCATCCAAGTATCCAAGTACTGTGCCAGTTCTTTTCCGCTTACATTCTTTTTACCGTTAGCTTACTCGTTAATTTTGTTGACTAATTCCGTCTAGTCAAACACTTCAACGAACCTTGAAAACGACGTGTCCGTCTTTTAGATACAACGTGACAAAGTCACCGCTTGTTTCTGAGCCACGGAAATAAAGAAGTCCATTAGGAGAGTACGTGTTAAAAACGACTGTGAACGATGACACGGTGCGCTCGAAGGTTGCCAGTTCGACTTGCGCAAACCCATCTCTGAAAGTCGACCAATTCATTTCCAGAGACTATCACTTGATTTCCCTCTCAAGTTAAGTCCTCCACGTTATATAAATACGTTGCTACAATCACTCTAAATATCCTTTCAAGCTACAGACATCCTAAGTCTGGTAAATCGATATCTAGGAACAATTTTTTTTGCTTTAGTACTTTGTGAGATAGGCTTGAATTTGGTTGCATTACCGGAACATATAGCCTCGTACTGTCGGCTGTGGGGGTGAAGTGGCGCCTTCGCATTCGATTGAGTTACTCGAGAAAGTCCACAGTGGGACGGAGACGTCGTCCACAACGAGGCTGCCAATGGTACCATGAAACTGGAAAGTAATTCAAAACAATTGAAAGACACGGTTTAGATCGGAGACAGTGTTTTCGTTGATGATTTTCATAAGAGTTGTTAGAAGAACTGTTCACTTGATGAACAAACACAATGTTGTTATTAGAATTTTAATTCATCTACAATAGCAGAGGTTACGACGGTTTCGCCTTCAACAGAGACATGAAAGATCAAATTGATAGGCAATCTATTCAGCCAAACACTTTCAACACATCATCGGAAAGAACTTAATACATAAATCTTTATTCGTATGATAAACGGCTTCTTTTAGACACTCACCGCTTTGTTCTTCAAAGATTTTCCAATTATGGTTGGAGACCAGCCAGGCAGAGTCTTGGACTCATACATGGTTGAGGAATGTGTCTGATTTAGGCCAGAAAAAATCGGCCTTAAGTAACGCGTGACCATAGGGCACTCCCCCTTGCAACTGATTTTTAGAATTTTACAATTCATCCAAAACGCTTTAAGCGCCTTAAGCGGAGATGTTTTGCATTCCTTGAGAGGAAAATGTTTTTTGCATCAAAATCATCAATAAGCCTTCGTCTCCTATAGATGCCTAATGGAGTGTTTTACACGATTCCAAGTTTTCTAACTAAGTGCTCTTTTGCATTAACGTGGAGAGATCTAACCGGTTCGCCAACGGATTTGTTCTCGCACGATTAACAAGATATTAGCTGCACCCTACCCGAACTCATGCAATCTCTTCTTCTATCGTTAGAGCAAATTATGCAACTGTGAATTTCGCATTAACGGTTATATAAGTGGTTGCGAACTAGCTGATCTACTAAAGCTTTCGGTGGTATTTTAGTCCCGATTCCTCTAGGCGAGCCCTATCCCAGTGGCGTTTTATAGCTATACCTTTTCTGTTGAAAATCAAGAGCATGATAAACGGAACCTTGTTTTCATTAGGCTTACCATTTTGTGTTTCTCTGTTCTGTTTCTATGTTTCGTTGCTCCACTGAAGGTGGTGTACGAGATTCGGTTAACAGGTATCCGAGTCTTAAGGTTACGTTAGCATTCGACTTGATAGAATTGCAAATCAATAATATTGACCCATTTTACACAAAACAGATACAACTTGTATTCTTTCTTTGATGAGCTTACACGAGATTGACAATGATATTTATTTTCAGCTAACGTTTCGACGTCTTCCTCTTCCTCAGAGCCGATGAACCAAGTCGATGGTCCACGCTTGTTATTCGTCTCGACGTGGCAGCTTCCCTTTCGTGTCGAGTCAGGTCTTCTCAGTGAGCCATCTCCTCGAATGAGGCATCCTCACTCAGTGATGCCAGTGACAGATACAACTTTTTGCATATTTTCTCAAGAAACTTCCAAAATCCATAACCAATGCTGGAACAAGAGGCTTGGTTTCAACCTTATACTAGCGCAAAAATCTGGTTCGCGACAGGTTCGAGAACTGATAAAATCAGAACCAAGAAGACTATCGGTTATGATAAGGGTGAAAAGTTCGTAGCAATTCCTTGTCAGCTAGATGTTGAGATAAGGAAAAAAACCACGAGGAATCCTCGATTTATCGGCCATCATCTGAGAAGGATTTAAAAGTCGGTACCAAAAATTGAACATACAGTAGGTCAAAGAGGAAATCGCGGAGGGTTTGAAACTATCTGTTATTTTGCAACATAGAGTTGAATAATCAACTTACTTATCAAAAATCGCAAGTCAATATCCACTGATGATCTTGAGTCTACCAACCCTTCTACCTTCACGGTTTGACCAATCATCAGTTGTGTAGATGGGCCCACGGATAAGCTATCTCAGCTTATAATATTCATTGAGTGGCCCAAAAACATGCCACCTAATCTTATGAGCACTCGATTGTTCCTAGACCGTCTACGTAACACGTGTCCTAACAGCGCGTAGGTGGAGGACATCGAAGCCAGCGCACTTTACGCTAATATGTCGAGTTACTCTGCAACCTATCTTCGAGCTTATGCAACACGAAGGCAATAAACATGCATAACTTCTCGATTTAGCAGTTGGCGGCATCTTTAAAGAAGTACTTAAACTACTCAATCTTTAGATGGTGCTGGGTATACTTCGTACAAACGAGAAGGTTGTCAGTGAAAAAGCGACTGGCACCAAGTCTTGTTCACTGTCTTTATCTCTGACATGGAAGCACCAGCAATCGATCTCGAGCCTACTGTAGATATATAGATGATTGTTTTATTTTCATACGAGAGGGGATAAACACGTGTTTTGAGTTACTGAATGATCAATTGTCACAGTACATAATATTTACGCGAAAAAAACCAAACAAAAACTGGCTTTGATTTCTGTGCGTTAAAATTAGCCTCTCCGAAAACGGCCACATCACCAAGTGGTACCAAAAGCCAAGTAGTAAGAATATATTTGTTCATTATCTCTCCTACCGCACTTTACAAACAAAATGAGCGCTTGTAAGAAACATGCTTCGAGCAGCCACTAGTATGTGAAGAGATCAAAAGGGATAATCCTTGAAATTGGCGCAGCAAATATCCATTTCCAACGGCTATGAAACCTTAGGTCTTCGGGATAGTTGTATAGGAAGAACCGCTTCCAAATGATGTTTAGCGCGAATAAGGTTCTGTTTATTCTGATTTCCATCTCCAACAAAACAAAGAGAGCTATAAAGTGTTGCTAAAAAAGTGTACGTCGAGAAAAATCGGCAGCAGCGCTTAAATTACAATCGAGCACTCTAAGACGCCAGCTAGTTCGCATCCGTTTGTGTGAGCGTCCATGCGCAAGATAAAACTGCATCGTTTACTTCAACGTAGAGACAGTGATTATATGAGTTCGGGTATGGTGTATCTAATCTCTTATAAATCATGTAGGAATGAATACGTTGAGGAAACGGGTGGACCACTACACGTTCATGTTAAAGAGCACTTTGTTGAGAAAGTTAGAGTCAAAGCGAGCGCTCCATTAGGCACGCATAAGACGAGAAAGTATAAGGCGACTGGGCTCCAACAACAGGAGAAGGGCTTAGAAAAAACGAAACCGTAAATGTTTAAGAAACTGTTTATTGCGTGAATGAAAGTTTATGTATTAAGTTTTATCGGGTGAGGTTATGAAAGCGTTTGACTACGTAGATTAAATGCCAATTTGGCCTTTCCAGGCTCTGAAGAAGCAGAAACTGGCGTACTGTTGGCTATGTTGGTTGAACATACACTGCAATAACAGCCTCGTGTGGGCCCATCCAGAAAACAGTTCATTATTGATCAATGCCGAAGTTGAAAGAAAGCTGGTGATGGAGTGTTTGCAGAAAAATTTTACCTACGACACAGATAGGAATTTCTGAACTTAATTTTTTTTTAGAAATCGAGTTTACGTTAATCGGTTTTAATTTTGTAGGAATTGAAAGTCCAGATGCAAATGAGTAACTTGCGCACGAAGCCGTTAGGAAAGTACAGATTTTATTGGAAACAAGAAATAAGTGTTAGATACACCACCTTATTCGTCGCGAGACCCATTTCGGTTGCACTGGCTTCATCGATACCCATCGAGATCTGCGTCTGGCCGGGAATCGTGTTGAAAATAACCTCACCATCCCATTCTTCATCACCGACAAACACACTAACCGAATCAGTTCGTGGACGATCAGCTTAATACAAAGAGGTTTGATAATTAGCTGTTTCTTAAATAACCATAAAACCCAAGTTCGCATAGAATTCCTCCTCCTTCCTTCATGTGGCTTCCTATTATTTAACTATATGTGAGTAATTCTTTAGGCGTCGGTTCAACGCCTCTCCAAACCCATCAAGCCTCTTATTCTTTTGTGGAAAGGAAGCCAGTACCAGACTTGTCTGGTCTCCCTAATCCACGTGGGGACGCTCCAGCGCCACTGTCTAATTCCTGAGATAACAGCTCGACCAGCATTCAACGACAGTTGTAACGAAAATGATCAAGCAGCAGCCGAAGCCACGCGCAAAAAATGTTGAAGGATATTAGTAGATGGTGGATCAAAGGAAACGAATCGAATGCAAGAATTCTTGGGATCCACCCAATGTGATACATGTGAGGTCCAGGCATGTATTAAAATAATAAAAAAATACTCTGTATATCAGTGAGAATGGTCTCTGTCCTTTCATAGAGTCGCACATTTCTTATGTTAAAAAAGGATAAAGCTGTCAGCACTGATCAATCCCTAAGAGATGGACCACGCATTCGTTCACTAAGCATCGTTGGAGGTGATCACATCTGTGCACATCTGCGCTTTACAATGACTGGCCGTGGCCTACCGATGTATTGCTCTAGTGCTGCTACCTTTGGAAAACAAGTCTAACATCAATTCGCCGACCTCGGAGGTATGGAAGGCTTGGTAAGCCTCGAGAACGGACATCGATCCCATGTGTATTGTACGGCGCTTGCGACCACTGCTCCACACGCGCAATTTCTTATGTTAGTTGTATGTAATTCCATAAATTTTACTTCCATCAATTAGGGTACACCATTTCGCCTCTCGTCTCGGTCCTAGGTCACTGATTGATTGGTATGCCTCTTCGCCGCCCTTCATCTAGCTATTCATATCCGTTATGGTCTTGATAGAACGATATGCCGCATCGATTTTCTCTGTAACTGTCTTCGCCTTCGACCCCTCTATGACCGTGTATCAATACTGATCCATCAACAACTCATAATCTCCACATCATAATTTCTTCTATCGATCTCTTGTGCTTGCTGTACTTATAAGTTCATTTGTTCCTCTTAACACCTCATGAATCTATTGAAGAACCTTCTCACTTATTGTTAGCGTAACCCCTTACACAAATGAAATGTGCGGCAATAAAAAAGACCTCATGTGGTAGGCCCCAGCACTAGCATCCACCATCAACAAACTAGCAGAGACAGTTTATTCCAGTCTTGATCTATCGAGTTCACTCTACTCTCTCTTTGTCTCTCTACGTGAGTAGTAGAACCTATCAACTCACGCGCTCCAGTAACAGTCTCTTTCAGGGCAACAGTGAGGTTGAGAGCGTTGCCGATACGGACCACGTCTATGTGGTACCAGTTGGTGCGGTCCGTGTTCGGAATGAATAGAATCGAGTGACTGTTAGTCGCCATTCGTGTACCACCGCCAACATTCCAGTGAGCAACAACACGCTTGTCGCGAATCTAGACACTGATTATTAGGAATTTCATTGTTAACCAGTAGACTTCTTTGAAGGATTTTCGCTATTACGTCATGATAAATCAGATTTCATCAGCATAGTGTCAACTTTTCATTTATTGCCTACTGCAATTTCTTACGTGAGATGCAACTACAACGATGCTGAGATATTTGCAAAACTCCAGACAGCAGATGTGTGCGGTGGGGTACGAACGCGCTATTATTCTTTCCGGGGTGTAACGCGTTCACCACTACACCATGCGGGTCCTTCGTTTCGCCTGTCTCTCAGCTAGTTCTATCGATCTCTGCCATCAGCAATCACCCGTTGGTGAAATTGATCTGGGAAGCCCATCTCAGCAACGAACCCCGGAAAGGACAATAGCGCGTTCGTTCCCCACCGCAGATACCTGCGGTCCGAAGTTTTGCCAATATCTCAGCATCATTGAGATCATATTTAGCAATATACCCTGCCATTAAAAAAATAGTAGGCAGTAGATAATAAGCTAAAATCCTAGTACTGGCTGAGAGAAAGGCGAAATAAGGACCCGCATGATGTGGTAGTGAACACGTTAGCCCTCGTAAGAGGTAATAGCGTGTTCGATCCCCAGCGCAGACACCTGCGGTCCAGAGTTTTGCAAATATCTCAGCATCATTGTGGATTTGTCCGCATATTTTATTGAAATGAATTTTTAACTCTGCTTCTAAGTTTTTGTTTAGCGACATGGCGAATTTGAGGAGTAGACGGTTTCAGACGAGCCTAACATTAAATTCTGGAGGTGCAAATGGCTATAGACGTATGGTGGGAGATCTTTTTAGGATATGTAACTACGATTACCTCAATGGCGATAAATTCGCTGGGCTGTGTCCTTCTCGGCTTTGTTCTGGTGACAAAAATTGCACTATTTGGAACGTTTCTCAGTGGACGATAGCGAATAGAGAATGAATTGGACGGTGAGGGATAAGAAGGTGAGGTGAAGGTGCGCCGACAAACACCGCGCTCGTCTGAACGCAGCGAAATGCGTATCTGAAAAAAACAGATCTTTCCGGATATTCCATCGTAAAAGTGTTTGAATTCACAATTTAAACTTTTTCATTCATTGCCTATTATTATTTTCCACGACAGGGTATCATGTAAAGTTTAAGAACTACATAGACGATTAAGGCTACGTTGAGATATTACTACTCGTATACAAATCATAGAAGGGCGTGAAGCGCAGCGGTCAAAAATGCCTTCAAATGCGTATAAGTCGTTGGTTCGGGTCTTCTCTCAAAGAAAACCAAGGCCTAAGGTCCTGGTGCCAAATTTATCTTGGGGTGTAAAAAAAATAGGTTTCATTGCGCAGTGCGCAGGTAGTTTGCGCAAGTGGCTTCATAAACAAAGCATGCCTTTAATTGCCTCTACAATGCTAAATGGAGTCTAATGGATTGTACATTCCTACGAAATTCTTTAATGCCCAACACTTTTGCGCTTTTTAGAAATTCCTGCAGTTTTCTCGACCTAGCACTTTAATTTATTAATAAGTTTCTATGGAATATGCATAAACTCCCAACTCTCGCCAGCTCATGTTTCCGCGGCATCATCGTTTTCATTGATAACCGCAATGGATTCAGGATTCACAACACAGACACATTTGTGTTCTGTTCCACTCCCTTCGATTTGACTTGATGGAACTAGGATAAGACTTAGACACCGCAAAGAGTAACTGCTGTGGTCAGTCGGCTCAAATCTGGGGCCTTTGAGGAAGTCGTTGGCGCCGAATCACCAGTCACCAGAGATTTGCGGCCAGAGCCGTGTAAATTTCGTCAATAGAACTACTAATTGAGCATTCTTACCGAGGTTTAAAGAAAATTAGCACATTTTTTTGAATATAGAAAATCTTCTAGAAATCCTTAGTAAACCACATCTAAAATTTTAAAAAGTTGAGGGTGGTGTCGATCGATTACGTAGGCGCTACTGGTTCAATCGAATACTCTTCCGGCTACGCATACTGTTGTGTACACAGAGTCTATTGACTGAATATGACAATTAAGAGATATATTCATAGGATTAGAGTCGAGAACTCAGAAGAACACATCTAATACTGTATAAATCCACGAATCCCTAGTAGGATTTGGATGGTGATACAAAATTAAACTTCTTGACTTTTAATTCGTTAGGAATTCGGAATGAAGTCATCAGTGAGGTTTAGGGCTGATTTACAAATGTGCGTGATCGAACTACCGAGCTTGCGCATATTCATATGTAAAATTAGCGAAAAGCGAAAAAACAATGCTAGAATGTGAACGAACGAGAACGAGATACTGATTTTCCTAAAACTATTGCAAGATGGTCCTCTACTGTGGTGATACCTTAGCGCGAGTCTCACGACTGCAAATGTTTCGTCCATGACGGCTACGGACAGAGCGTTTCGTACCTGTTGTGCTTTTTCGCGAGCTTCGTTAATTTTGTCCCTTAGCAGTGCCAGTTGCTTCTGCATTTCGTCGGCTCGATTTCGATTGCCAGTGATCACCTTCTCAACTTTCTCCAGTGCTTGCCAATTTTTCTCGAGATCGAGACGAGATTTTCGAACCTTCAAAACACGTTGACACGTCATTCGGTCAAATTATAGGCGAACGCTAACAATTACCTTATCAATGTCTTCTCGAATTCCTTGACCAGTGCTGTTGAGTAGCTTGTTCGTTCGTTCAACGACATCTTTCGCCTATAAGTATGTAGGAGTAAAATAGCGAGCGTTATTAAAATGTGTGCTCCTTCGCTTTGTTGATGTAGTTGGCCACTTCTCTTCGTGGGATTTTATTACGTTTTACGACTTGCGTTGCTTTAAGCCCTCATACAACAGCGAATTTTAATCAGACGGTGACCGCTTCACTATAGTTGGAGTGCACCTTGTTATAAAACCGTACCATATAGCGGGGATTTATACCTCCTTAAGGTCTTCCAAGCTCGAAAGGAGTTCGACATTTACATCTGGATGTGACAAAGAATAAAGCTCCCGATGTTGATCAACTCCTGAGGGATGCGCCATGCATTCGACTTCATTAAGCATCGTTTAGAGGTAATTGAATACATATCTGGCCTTTACAATGACTCGTGGTGGTCTACCGATGTACCGAGCCAGTGCTGCTATCCTCCCAGACAAGCCTTGTGCCTATTTGCCGACTCCGGATGGATGGAAGGTTTGGTGGGCCATGGGCGCGGGGATCGATTCCACGTGTGTGTTGTAGGGCGCCTCCAACCACTGCGGCACACGTGCCTCTAACATACTCAACAATAACGTTAATAATTCTTACACTTTTCAGAAAACACATCGTGACGGTAGGGGTGAGTGAGGAACGCGGAGTTCTAAGAGCAAGAATTCAAAGATATTACCTCTTCAACGAGAGCAGTCGTGGCAGTCTGAACAGCTTCAGCTCGTTTTTCGGCATTCCTCGCAACTGACTGCAATCCAATGGTCCGGTCGTGGTGATCGTCAAATTTAGACCACTGATCTGGAAACCCACAAATAGTTGCAGTTATCGATTTCCTACTTCTCATTCACTTTTGACGTTATCATTGCGTTTGATGGTGTCTATGTTCTGTTCGTTGACAAACACCAATCGCTCGTCCAAATTGTCACGCTCTTGCTCCATAGTCGACAATTCCCACTGTTCCTTCTGCCTTGCAGCCTCTGAATAGTTATGCGTTTAGTCCAAAACCATTCAACAGTAACCAAGTTGCCTCAAGGAATAAAGGACGAACAGAAACCTTCAGCATTTCCCTGACTCTTCTTCTTTGACTCGCCGACTTGTTTCCGCATCGAGTTCTCTGGATCCCCGTCAGCTTCAGCATAGGCGTCTTCGGCAGCTTTCTGTAATACAATGCATAAAAAGAATAAAAGTTTTTCAACCAACGTACTCACCACTGCTTCGTCAGCTGCTCTACTGGCATTGATCAGGGCGCCGGCGATTTCTTCGTAGGCTTGCGAAGCTTTTATCGGATTTTCTGCAGCGGTCTTTGTGTCCTTAAACGAATCCTTCAGCGTTTTCGCAGTTTCTTCGAGCTTCTCGGCGTGTGCATCTGCTTTTTGTACGAATACTTCGTCGTATTCGTCGATCAATTGTGCAAACCTAGAAGGAAATCGCTACACTGGTATGTTCATAAGTACTAGGCTCAGAAAAAAAAGTTTCGGTTTCTACTGTTTGCCATCAATGCCAAGTAAGAACCGTAACGCAAAGAAACAAAAGATTAATGGACTATACGAAATTCCACTAGACCTCGTTATATGGTTCCCGCTATAGAATCTGTTTTTCAAATTTTTCCCCATTTTTAGTTAACTATTTGATATATTTCTTTACTTCTTCACTTTATTTTAAAATAAGAGAAATAAGAAATAAATTTTCCAAAAGCCGACGACCAAAAGTTCAGTTAAACACACATCGTGTACCACACTGCAGGTGAAGGAAAATGACATATTTCACCAATCCTCACCTGATTTTCTCTACTTTGTTAGCGCACTCGGTCAGCTGACATGCCTTTTAAGACATCTTCTTTACATGACAGGAGACCACATATTGTGTGGATTCTAGCACTTCGTGAATTCGATTAATGCCCTCGTAGCCAGCATCCACGAAGATCTTGGAACTTTTGCGCATGGATTCGGCTGCTGATTGAGGAATTGCGTTTTCCACTTGAATACCATAATAGGGCGCGTGTGGCGTAGTGGTTATAGGCGCCTTGTAAGGTACATGGGAGCGATTCCCGCGCCTCTGGCCCACCAAGCCTTTCTGGTTGTGATTAAGAAATACGAGAGAATATACCAAATCATAAATGGGCTATAGATGCCGCCTAAATTCGCAAAGAACCATAGACATTATTCGTCCATAAAGCTCACATCGACGCTCGGTCACGAAATTGTGACGACATCTCAGTCACCTCCTTCAAGGTCTCATTTATGGCACGGCTGTCGTCGAACAGGTTTAGAAGCTCCTGAAACAAATACCTCAGCAGTTTCGTCGCTAGCACGAGACATCACTGGGCGCAAGTCACAACACTACTCACTCTTCCTTTCGCATTCTCGACAGCATTCCGAGCCGCCGCTAAGTTGTCTTCGGCTTCTGCCCGAAGCTTTTCGATTTCATTGCTAACTTCCTAGAAAGTGTATATGCTGGTGATTAATCTTTTTGCAAAATTTGCGCTATTATAGAAGAACAGCTTTTCTCACCTTGTATCGGTTGATTCGCTTAGAAACAACGTTACTCATCCGACTTGTCTCCAATGTGTCACGTCTAGCACTATCGTATATTGTAGCTCTAGAACTAAGCGTTTGACCAGCAGAAGACGATAGAAAGTTGTAGGGTTCGCTACCTATAGTCCTCGAGCCACTGGTCGAACTCTTCCAGACGATTCAGTATGTTTTCAAATGCTGTTTCGTTAAGTTTGTTAGAGAACACTCTCTTCAGAAGTTCTTGATTTTTCCTAGAAGCCGTCGTATTTAGTTATGCTAAATCTTTTAAAAAATAATCAATCAGTACTTGTGCTCTTGTTCGGCTCGATTGAGACGTTTTTCAATGTATTCTCCACGATCCAGAGTAGCATTGTAGTGTGCTTCAGATTCAAGTGCCCACGCATTCAGTGTAGCACCACCAACAGACTTACCTCCATACTAAAAACTTTAACATAATTTTTCACAAATGAACTATGCCTAAATAATTTAGTTCTTCTAGTTATGAATAAGTGATCGAAAACAATAATTCCCAGCACAAGTGAAGAGCTTGTGCTCTTGAAGAAAAGCATCACTTAAAAGCATGGAATCACCAGCGACAGAGGAACAAGAGCAAGCAGTGCATTTGTCAAAGGTCTTCGTGCTATGCACATAACTGCTGCCTCGATCCCGCATCCCAGATTAAGCAAGGTTACCATCCCCTCGAGACTCAAAAAATTGGTACCATATTTCTCTAAGAGGAGAAAACACGAACTTGGCAGTGTTTTAAATTTTATTACCTGCTTATTCTTTTTTTATGGAAGAGTCTCATGTGAAATACAGCCACAAAGACATTGAGCTATGAGCGAAACTCAGATGTGCTTCGAACACGCGATTACCCTTGCCGGGGGCTTACGCGTCAACCACTAGACCAACCGAGGGTCTCGCTTTGCTTTTCTCTCGGACATGTTTTCATTTTTCTCGTAAATCCGCAGTTGCCCGTCAAAGGGAAGGGATCTGGAGAGCATAAATCGGCATTTCAAGCCGAAAGCGCAGTGGTAATCACAATGTTCTAAGTTTTATTTCATGCCCACTCTTTTTTCACTTGATGTATCGGTAGGCACCCACAAGTCATTGCATAGTTCGAATATAACAATCAGTATCACTTCTCGCATTCTATGAATAGAAGCGAATTCATGGTAACAGGGTAAAAGACTGGTAAGTGCCCAATGTTGTGACGTCCTATAGCAACATGCAAAAGTTTCACAGATTCGTTGATACTTAATGCAAATGTACTTACAAGATGGAACTGCTTCAAAAACTGTACAGTATTGAAAACACTGCCGTAAGTGAGCTGAGTATCTGTAATAAGATCTTCGGCTAAGGCAGTAAATTGTTCCAGTGATGTGAGGCTTTTCGTCATTCGATCCAATTGAAAACGAGCCTGAAAAATCGAGTATCGATTAGTTTCGACTTTGCGAATGTTGGTTAGGTATTCTACTGGGTATAAACTTTAAAAATATTGTGAATTAAACTTTTTTCTTAAAAGCACTCGAAAAGAATAAACAGTTGAAAGGACAAACGCATTCAGATATAAAAATATTTGTCAACATCAGGTTTGAACATTGACCAACACCAGTTGAGTTTTCTGAAAGATAAAGATGAATGTGCAAGCTGGAGGTGTAAAATTTTATATGCGGTATTTTACACACGTCTGTAATCTGAGAAAAAAGTCTACTGCTACATTCCGGGAAGTTTTCGTACTTTACGGTATTTATAGATGTTCGTGATTGTAGGAAAAGATCCCAAGGCTACTCTCTGAAGTTTTTTTTACTCAGTAGTATTTCATAGATGCCTGCGATCGGAGAGAAAAATCCCACGGCTACTGTTCCATCCATCTATGAAATATCGTAAAGTGCAATACCTCTATAGATGTCTGGTGTATGATGCGTTAGATAATCAGCTTCATAACATCGGGGATAGAATTTCATTGCGAATCAGAAGACTACAAAATAATGAGGAAAGAAAGATATGCATTATGACTCAAATGAATATTGGCGTGAATGGATGATCCCCTCGTGCGTTTTCCTAAGAAAAATCGTCGAAGATCGTATGAACAACACATGCTTGCACTTCAACAATTCTAGTATCACCGGAATTGGATCGCACGAAAACCTTCTAAAAGATGTCCGTCGCTCTTCGCCTCTTGAATTTTCCTCAGAAAAAGATAGCTTTTTGAAGCAACATGATGCCAGTGTAGGCAGATGCGTCTATTTAATGGACGGTCAACGCTACTACAAGTGCTACAAATAACAGTGAATTCGGACTGTTAAAAATCGTTGTCTCGTTTTCTGGCTGAATAAAGAAAGACAAAATGTCTGCAGAAAAAGGAGACAACTACAAACTCAGCGAAAATATGTATTTTGAAGTAAGGAGGTGACTTATAGTTGATAAACGAAAGTTAGAAAACTCCTTAGAAACGAAGTCATTGAATACCCACCCCTTCTACCACTGCGAAGGCCTCCTTAGCGTATTTGTTATCCTTGACAATTCCACTGACTTCACCATCATCACTCAGTCCTCTCATGAACTCAGAAATCACTGAAACATGGGTATATAAAAGTAATGAACATATGAAAAACCTGGAAAAAAATATTTAGATGATCGCAAGGAATTTATGGGTCTCTTTCAAATGACAGGGTTCGAAACGGCTGGTCGCAAGATTGGGTGATACTACCTTATGTCCCAGATGTACAAATAAATCACAGCAAAACATTATGAATACTACGATCCTATCTCTCTTTGGGTATGGGAAGCGCTTGTCAGGTCAATCTCGGCTGAAGTTGAGGTCGACTACACTGTGTAGTTAACGCATCCTTCTAATGGCAATGCGTGTTGTTTTGCACACCACCGTACTCCGGACCACTTCGTCTATGAATTATGAAATGGCAAACGGTGACAAGGAAATTACTTTAAACTGCTGAAAAGCCATATCATCTTCTCAGGAATCTGAAACCCTGAAAACTCGTAATCTCGTCAAAATGCGAAAGCAACAACATCGACAGTCCTACAGATTTTGAAAGACGGAAAAAGAACTTAAGGAAAACATCGTTACGAAAATGCTCCTACATTCGGTGTTGTTTCCGACTCTCGATAAGCGTTTCCACGGTATCGGCCTTAGATTGCTGAAGTTCTGATTAGCTAATGTTACCTCAAGTTCATCTATCATTGCCATCAACGGCCGATAACACCCTTGATCGCACGCTGAAATAATATGAGAACGTATTTCGTTCAGCTTCAAATTTTACCTAAACAACAATCGACTAAGAATGGATCAAACGATCAAATTTTAAAATAGAAAGCTGGTCTTAAGAATTACAGTATGAAAAAGTTAATAGAAATCGCAGTATAAAATGTTTTCTGCATCATGCAATATCTAGTAAGTCGTTTTAGAAAGTAGTTATACGATTTAAAATACAAATACAGCTTGATAATAAACGTACATGTGCATACTCCACCGATGAAGGCGTGACGAGGTTGACATACGCTGCAGTCTCGACCGGTGACGCCTTCCTTGCACTCACACTCGCCTGAAAGCGGATCACAAGCGCCATGACGCGAACCGTCTGGATGGCAGTCACAGGACTGGCAGAAGCCGTCTGGAAGTGAGGGCTGGCCAAAGTAACCGACCATGCAGCTGGAAATAAATAGGATTAAACTGTTGGAAACTCTATTGCAGTAGTAGTAACAGCCTGAAGCTGAATTTTGCCCTAAATAATGAGCCACAGTGGTTTACTAGACCAGATATTCTACGATTATAGGCTTCGTCGTAGCACATGTAGTGTAGAATTTGAAGCTGTCCTGCTGAAGACATAGTCTTTGGTTCGACCTGCGCACCGAACCAAGTAAGCCTTTCTCTCTCCGAAGTTGGCAAATTGGTATCAGATTTGTCTGAGAGGGTAAAAACAGTTCTGATAAATCGGTGTGTCAAGTGAATGTGAATGTGAAGTGAACGTATGGACCAAATATGCAATCGATCACTTCAGCGACGCTACAAATGGAGTCTAATTCGTGGCATGTTTTTCATGGATTAATCAATGCCAACAGCCTTAGTTTTCATCCTTTATGGATCTTGACAAAAACTGACAGAATTTGCCACGATTAGTCCCTTTAAATATATTATTCTGAAGACTTGGTATAGCCGAGTAGTAAACAATGCACAATATGGCGCATACTAACCTCTCACAGTACTGTCCAGTGTAACCAGGTTTGCAAGCATTGCACACATATCCCCTACCGTAATCGACCGCAACGCAGGTGTCACTGAACCCACATGCCAATAAATAATAGATAGACAAGGTTGCAAAAGTTTGTACAAAAGCAACATGGCAGTGCTACCGACGTGAATCGTACCTGAACGAATTTTCAGCCAATGGACAGGCACATTTTGTGCACGCTTTAGCACCGCCTTCACGTGCGTCGCCAATATAACCGCTTTTGCACTGATCGCAATGATCACCGAAAGTGTTGTGTTCGCAGTCCTGTAAAAGTCGTCCACTTTAGCAGCCTTTTCATTTGCATCTCTTTCAGACTGGTCTTCCCAGTAGGAGAGTAGAATGGAGAGATTTCCATTGAAAGCTCACATACCGTACAGACACATGTTTCCGGATGGCAAGTAACGGAGTGACCATGACAAGCGCACGGTTCCGACCAACCAACTAGTGCCATATCGTCTGGAGAATTTAGGTAGTCACTGAAAACACGGTTCCTCATCCAATTACGGTATGGATGGTTTTTACTTGTTTGGTTGTCCAGCAAAAAAAATTAGAAAGTAACATCACATAACTAAGCGAAAAGAGGTTGTCAGCTGTGTAATGGCATGAAATACGAATAAAGTATTCTTCATACCGTTGAGAACAATTCGCAGCTTTTATTTTGTTAAAAAATCATCGACGTAAAAATTGGAACACACCGTTGCTTTTTTCTACAGTATCCTGGAGCAGGATTTTGGCACGATGCACCGGTGAAACCTTGTGGACATTCAGAACACTGCTCGACGCCGATTGCTATAGAAGCAGGGCGATCTGACGCAGCGGGTACGGCGACGTCGAGCGAGATCTTAAATATGAAACTATAAACATGCTGGTTCAAACGAGTGCTCTTCAGACCCAAGAATACTATTTGTACTGGATTTAACCCATTGTGGCTCTCTCGTCGACGACTCACTCGAAATGGAGTAATCGCACGTTAAGCACCATTACTTTCATCATGTATTCCCAACAAGCGTGTAACAATACTGTTAAAGGTGCCTTACAAAACACACATAGTTGCTGGTTCGGTCCAGCGTCACAAGCATCCCTTCGGGATCGAAGAAGTGGTGCCAACAATGAATTGACAGTACCCAGGATCGACTTTCTATTAACCTCGGTATTGGATTATTGTTGGCGTTAACATTCATAATAAATACCACCGAATACTCTTCGTCATCAGTTAGGTCGGAACCGCCTATATGACCGTCCATGTGGAACACAAAATTGCGCAATCTGCCCTCATGGCAAGGACGGTGACTGCGTGAGTTCAGGTATGATATACCTGATCTCCTGTGGTACTTGCGGAGGCGAATATATTGACGAAACGGGCAGACCCTTATGCATCCGTATAAAAGAACATCTAGATGGTAAACGAAAATCAAAACAAGACACGCCACTAGGGACGCATAGGATACAAAAGCATAGCGGAGACGATTTTGATATAAAAGTCACTATCCTCGCACGGGAACCTAAAACACCAACGTGCAAACTCCTCGAGGCTTTTTGGATAAATACCAAAAATCCTACGATGAATAGCAGGGAGGAATGGTCCGAGATCCCGCCCTGTACCTTCATATCGATCGTTGATGTGGGGAGGTGCAGTCGTCAACCATATGCGACTCTGAACGGCTGTTATTCCTCGGTGGAAGACAGATGAAAAAAGCGGTGTGTTTTTCGAGAACCCGTAGATCTGGTAATTATCGTGCAGATTTTCGTCTTTCTGTTTGTGTTGTTGAAGCGCTTGACCTAGTAAGTTGCGCATTAGTGTACTCTTCCACGCTCTGAAGAAGGCGATTCTGCCGAAACGTCAGCTACGATTGTGTTGTATGAATGAATTGATACATCGCTAGGCCAGGCATGCTGTCGTAGAGATCATTATATGCTTGCAGTCACCTGTACGGTGGTGAACAGAGTCGAATGCATAGCGATCCTAACGGATAGATTCCCGAACTTTTCGCAATCTTTCTTCCTAAATACTAAGTGGTTTCCTGAGCTTTTAATAGATGTTTTCATAACGTTTTGACGGTTTATGTCACCATGCGTATTTAATGGACAAAATGTAAGAATTTTCATTTTTTTTTCTTAAAATTGGTATAATTCTGCATAACTCTGATATACTTGGTTTATTGCGAAATCTTATGAATCAGGTGCTGCTGAGACAATCACATTCTGCCTCGTCAATTCAGTGGAGTACGAGAGAGCAAGTCTATTTCCGTTTACCACCGGCTCTTTGGAAATCAAGGAGAAATTTCTATCGACCTGCGAGAGTCACTACTACCACCTTCTCCTCTGCAGAGTTAGCTCGCTGGAAATAAAGGAAAAGTTGCTGACGACGTATCGCGAGAGGCATTGCTAACAGCTTTACTTCTACAGAACGAGATCACTAAGGATGGAAAAAAGGTTACTGAAGCTCGACTGACATTTCCGCCACCTTCTTAACTGTTTCAAGAGTGTCGTTAGAGACGAGAAAGAACTTGCCAACAGCGTCCTAGAGACATTGTCACCATGTTCTCGTCTAGTGCTCACCTCACTCATTGAAATCGCATCACCTCTTCCTGGATAGTTGTAGGTTCCGCGGATGTAAATTCCTTGGAGATTCTGCAACGCAATCATCATCTGCTTTCTAGTCACCGGCAATTCGGGAGATTGCCGTGAGTGCCACTCGGATTCGTGCAGTCGAACCTGAAAGTAAATGCGATAAACGACAGTTTTCTATTTTTCTTTTTACGTTCGCACACAGAAAAGGGCTTGCTTATCTAAACGCGTCTATTCCAACTGAGGTGATTTTTTCCTTTTGAAGTATTTTTCATTCATTTGTCAAAAGGTTTATTTTGTCCATTAATAATAAGAGGTTTGCAGAACATTTTTCATGGAAGATCACTTATGAAACAACTAAATTTACTTGAGCAAAATGTTTTGTAGGCCTTAAGTTCGCTGAATGCGCGCGTATGGCGCAGTGGTCGGAGGTGCCCTGTGACACACATGGGATCGATCCCTGCACCCATGGTCCACCAAATCTTCCATTCTTCCGGGGTCGGCAAATTGGTACCAAACTTGTCTAGGAGGATGGCAACACTGACTCGATATATCGGTAGGCTACCGTGAATCATTGTAAAGACCAGATTTGTATTCAATCATCTCCAGCGTTGCTTATTGAAGTCGAATGGATGGCGCATCCTTCAGAGGTTGATAAACGCCGAGAGTTTTACCCTTTTTATCTTTTTAAGTCCGCCGAACGACATTTTAAAGAAATTTAGAACTGATTAGGTGTCCATCGATGAATGGAAATGTTTCGTCCTCATGAAATTATAAGAACAGTAACCTCGGTTTTAAACTTATTATGTACCGCCTATTCTTTTTAACGGCAGGGTATACATTGCGAAATCAGCTTTAATCATGCTGAGATATTTGCAATTGCTGATGGCAAAAAGATCGATAAAACTAGCTGAGAGAAAGTCGAAGCGAAGGACCCGCATGGTGTGGTGGTGAACGCGTTACTCTCCGGAAAGGACAATAGCGCGCTCGTTCCCCACCGCAGGCGCCAGGAGTCCGGAATTCTCGACGTTCCTGTTGAGCAAATATGAGATGCTATTTTATTTTTCATTCTGTTCAAACTGACGTTTCGGCAGTATCGCCTTCTTCTGCGTCGTTTTCACGTGCCTTCGACTGATTAAGAACTTCTTTTCACTTCATGAAGGCACGTAAAACGACGCTGAAGAAGGCGATACTGCCGAAACATCAGCTTTAACGGAATAAAGAATAAAGTAATACCTCGTGTTTGCTCAACAGAAATATGGAGAACTACAGGAACAGTTAGGTTTGAAAAAAGTAGGTATTCAAAACAGTCAGAAACAGGAAATCTTGGCCGAAGAGCTGCGACGATTTACTGCATAGCGCTTTTAAAAGGTTACTATGAGAAAACTTCATTATTTTTTTTAACTTGCCTATTGTAATACCTTCCATTCTCGCTGTTATTAAAAGAATTATCACAAATCACGTGTTCAGTGCCGATTTGTTTTACCCAGATCAATCCCGTTGACGGATGATTGCTGATAGCACCAATAGGGTAAAACACAGCTGAGAGAAAGACGAAATGGAATGATCTGCATGACGTGATGGTGAATACGACAGCACCCGGAAAGGGTAATAGCGTGTTCGGTCTCCACCGCAGACCCCTGCGGTCAGGAGTTTTGCAAATATCTCAGCATCATTGCGGCTATAATTCACATCGTATCCTGCCATGAACAAAAGAATAGGCAGTAAACAAAATGTGACTACATTATCACAAACCAGTTTTTTTTAAAAACAAGAAGGAAACAAAAACAGTGTGTCAGAAGTGCCAGAAAAATCTTTATCCTGTATTTCTGAAAATTTGGTGACTATTATAATGACCATGAAATTTTTTTTCATTTTATTTGACCCGTCTTCACGTCTACTGTGCGGATCTCAGCACTTTTCGCATTTGATTCGCTTCCTCGCGTCCATTGTCCACGAAGATCTTCCAATTTTTACGTGTGCTTTCGGTTGCTGCTTGAAGAATTCCATTTCATCTTGAATCTTGTGGAATGCTGATCGAGCAATTTTCCCTGGAGTCTTGAAATAGTCGGGCTGAAGCGTTCCCAGTTGGATTGCAGAGGGTGATTTTTTCCCGGACAAGTCCGATACCAATTTCCCAACTCCAGAGGGATGAGAGGCTTGGTTGGCCCGGAGTGAAATCGAACTAGAACTATGCTCGTAATGAAGGACATCACTACCACTGTGCTATCCGCCCTTTCATGAAATATGTACGAAGGTAAATTTCAAAAAGCCATTTACTTTGTATTTCCCGTCCTCCATAACGGCCATCGGAATGTGTTCCAGCTCGATACGATTGTTGCCGACCAATACCACCTAAATGATTGTATACTAGAAACACCTAAACATCTCAACATATTCGGGCCAACATCAATTTGTGTGAAATTACATCCTTATACTCATTGCAGTGTGCATCGATTCTGCTAAGCTTCGTATTAGTAACAGTTTGAAAGAGTTGATGATGGGAACCTAAGCTTTTCCTAGACGGAAATGGAATTCCGTCTCAGTTTAGAATGAATCCCTAAAAGCTACTGACTTGCGCAAAATAACGAAAGTATTGGTTGTTGGGCCGGATTCCTTCAATGCCACGGCGATTGTCCTCATTCCAGATCTGAAAGCATTTACAATGTTAGTTGCTTTTTCTTGTTTAATATTTCACTAATCAAATCTTAATTGGTTAAAGAGCTACCTTGAAGAGCTACCGTAATTATACTTGATACCGTAATTTCCAAATCTGTTCACTTAACATGTCGACTACTCTTGATCAACTTCGCATTAAAAATAACAGTAGGGAACATAAAAGGTATATGGCACGAAGAAATATGTTACTGTACAAAGATGACCATTCCAACCGAATATATACTACAGAATAATAATATATAATAATGTAATGTAGGCATAATATAATAATATACTACATTAATGGCATAGTACGAAACGTTCAAGCAGGAATTAGACAGAAGAAGGAATGAATCACGCGCCACATTCAGGCCTCTCAAAGAAATTACCGACCATCGAACGAATCCAAAATTCTGCGCTCATCTTTTCGGTTCAACAGTCTTCCGAGCGCTCCATATTGCAGGAGAGACGTGGGCTAATACCTCAACCACGTCAAGAATACTGCGCGCCACCTACAGTGCTTGAACGATGTCTTCCGAAATTTTACTGGCACTCACTACGTCTAGTCGGAATGCGTAACTCAGATCTTCGGAACTTACCCAATCTTCGAGATGCAGCAGAACATATATTCATAGCGAAGCACAGAGGGGCTGGTCACATAAAAAGAATGGGTTTCGCGGACGTCACCATGTTTGAAACGGACCACCAGACTACCACCAGGGGCGACACTAGCACGAGAGAGAAACGGGTGGAAATAGTGCTGGGGCACCGAACTACCAATGAAGACGGGCCATCCAAGTACGTTAGTGTCTAAGTAAGTAAATACGAAACGTTAACAATCGAAGATCAAAACATGTGTTAACTTCATGTCAACTCATAAAAGAGTTCGCAAAGTAACTACTCAATGTGAGCATCACAAACGATTATGAGAAGATTTTCTCTCATTAGTCAAATAATAGGGAGCTGTGTAGACCAATGGCAGTGATAGCGATCATTACGAGCATGCTGCTGTTTCGGCTCCGCTCCGGAACTCACCAAACATATGCTCACTCCTGGGTCGGAAAATTGGTATCAAACTTGTCTACAAGAAAGAGCCCACTCTCCGCGATCCAAGTGGGAACGCCCATCTCAGGACTCCAGCAAGAATCGACTTGTCCAGCATTCAACGACATTCGAAACTAAATGAAAATCCTCAAGCAGCATCAGAACCCGCATGCGAAAACGTCAAAATTTTTAAAGAGATTGATGCGATGAAGCGAATAGAATGCAAGAATTGGTGGGATCCGCACAGTGGATGTAAAAGACGGTCGTGGAAAAAAGTGTCAAAAAGTAGAAAAGGAGATGCTTAGCGCAGTTGTAGTGCTGCATTCATCACAAGCAGTGCTAGTTCGACCCCATTCAGCGCTTACCAAGCTTCTCATCCATCCAGGGGTGAGAAATTGGTACCGGACTCGTCTGCGGGTATCTTGGTCTCCAAAATCCACGTGGGAAGCTTTAGTTCGGTTATCATAAGATTAAAGATAGAATCCACTCTATCAGCATTCAACAACATTCATAAAGAAGATAACAGTCCTCAAGCAGAAGCCGAACGCACAGGAAAAAAGTTCGAAGACGTTCGTAGGTGATTGATGTGAGGAAACAAATCGATGCAAGAAGCACTTGGATCCGCAGAACATATGTGATAGCGAGCTATGTAAAGTAAAGAAAGAGAAATAAAAAAATTATTGAAGTTTACAGCACCTTACCGTAATATGTTTCCCAAACGCAATGCATAAACTCATCTGAGCCTATGCAGTTTCTTCAAAAAGAAAAGCATACTAACCCTGAATCGAAGGAATCCGTTGTAACTGGATGTTCTATCGCCAAGCATCGACTTAGGTAGGGGCCAGTACAATGGCACCACATCAGTGGGATAGCTGTTGTATCGAGTTGGATGTTCCTTAAAAATCAGCCGATATCAATTTCAACTCAGTGTGAGGATGATTTTGACTACTTAACCATGCAAGCGCGGAATACATGGTGGTTAGAGATGCTATACAACAGTAAACACATTACTAGCTGGACCACGCCCCAGGCCAATGATGCCTGTCTTCATCACTTAGACGAAAGCAAACTTGTATCAGTAATGTCTGAAAAGAGCATTCTCCGATCGACAAAGGCCCCTGAATCTCCTTATAGTAATGAACTGGGAATGCATTATCAGGGCTTTCTTATGCTTCTAGGGAGAATCCATTACAACAGAGTCATGAAGAGATAGCTAAACACACATGAAAACCCAAAGGTTTGCGTGGAATATTGATGTGAAACAACGGAGCGAATAAAAAGTGTTGGGCCGCGCACTGCATTTGGTGCCGGGTCATATGAATAAACAAAGAAATAACCTTGAGCAGATTCAGATTATGCTTCTTTGTGTAGTATTCCCATGGCTCCTCAAAAACCGCTCGTCGATCTTCACCATAGGTTTGTTGCCAAACAAGCGGGCTTTGTTCACATATGTTGGTCCTAAAAATTCGACATGCCCCTAAGGTTTATACTATTCAGTGAAGTTCATTATTTTAAAACACATCTTTAACAGTATGAAAAATTGGAAACTTTCTGGAAAACTCCAGAACATTTCCAAAAGTCTGAAAATTTTCACATTCCCTCGGTTGCCTTCAAATTTAATGTGTTAAAGTATACGATATCTGATAGCTTCACCTATTGAAACAGAAACACTCGGTACATCCAAGACGATTTGATGCTTCTAAGCTGAAAGTACCCGCCTTGCAGTGATCGCACTTAGCACCTTGCACATTTTTCTGTGAAATAGAAAGGAATACCTTAGACGTCAAGGATATATTTGCCGCAAAGGAACCAGAAAAACAATGATGTGACAAAAATCGAAATTCAAAAATTCGATTGATAATCGATCACCTTGCACGGGCATTCGCCGTCTTCGTTACAAAGACAGAGGCCATCTTTGCACTGGAGGGGATCCGTACCGGCCGGATTGCACTCACAAGACTTACAATTGGGGAAGCCGAAAAATCCATGCGTACATCGGTCACACCGCAACCCAACATATTCGTTACGACATTTACACTACAAACAACGCTATAAGGAGATAAGATCGGCGATAATCCAATCGATCGTCTCAACAAAAGAACTACCATACAATTATTTTTAACTAGAAAAGTCTAGGGTAATGTTCTGAGTTTCCTTTTTGTAACTCCGACGACATTGGAACAGCATTTAGTTTAAGAGATCTTCATCGATTTCTCTGAGGTAATGAATAATTTCCCAAATTACCTTAAGACTGGGGCGATAATCAATGGAATCAATCAATAATTCACAGTTTTTAAGCAAATTGAGGGTAATTCAAATGTTAGGATCAATTATTTATGTAGTAAGTGTTTACTCAATCACTTTTTACGTTGCATTGTTCCCTA
Source organism: Angiostrongylus costaricensis (assembly GCA_900624975.1). Classification (NCBI taxonomy): domain Eukaryota; kingdom Metazoa; phylum Nematoda; class Chromadorea; order Rhabditida; family Metastrongylidae; genus Angiostrongylus; species Angiostrongylus costaricensis. Next base: position 60,893 of record UYYA01000377.1, read on the forward strand.
ATTCGCAATAACAATGCAACGGAGTGAACAACCCGCATCTCAGAAGCGAAAACCCAACATGGACAAACCTCAACGAAATCGAAATTCGATTATCGATTTCTCTTGATTGTGGTCGATGTTCACAATACTATTTATTTTCTCACAAAATTCATTTTGTGCATAACAAATGACAGATCTATCGATCAGCTCACCTGTCCGGTATGCATATCACATTTTCCATTGCTACTGCCGACATCCGAACAATCACACAGCTTGCATCCTTTCAGTGGATGATAGTCCCAGGCATTTTCCGTGCAGTTCTCACACATCTCCCCCACTGTATTCGGCGGACAGACGCAATCACCCGTGATGGGGTCGCACACCTGACCCGGAGCTGGACACGCTTGGCATTCTGGAAAAAAGACCAATCTTTTCAAATCAAAAGTCTAAAATATTTCTTTAGCAACTTTTCGAAAGCACTTTATTAAAATAAAAGGTTTTTCTCTTAGAATTTGACTTTGACATCAATTTCAAAAGCATTCCGGAAAATCTTAAAAGAAATTGGTGAAGCTCACTCTTGAAAAAAAAACTTTTCGAAAACTACGAACTCTACATTTGCTTAAGAACATGTTCCCTTTCAAAGTCGGAAGGATAGCAAAATTGCCACTGTTTCTTGTGAACGTTTGTCGCAACAATGGTATGCTACCGTTTAGTTTGGACATTCACGTTTTTGAGTACACGACATGCCTTTGCAGCCGCTCTCGTTCAATCCATAGTGATTCGGAAGACATCGGTCGCATTTGATGCCATTTACTCCCTTCTTGCAGACACACTGGCCCGAGTGCAGGTCGCATGCTTCACCATCTGATCCGGTGCGATCGCAATTGCATGCCTGTTGAGAACGGATTAAGCTATTCAGTCTTCAACAGTCATCACTTTCATTTACCTAAGTTTCTCGCTGATAAGCAGTTCGTTTTGAATTAACAGCTTTCGCGTATCCTACAGTAATTCGAATAAGGGTGCCGATTATTGCAAAGCAAGTGGAAAACGAATAAATACTCAAGAAAAAAGAGGAGTGGGCAACGATATATAGAATATACAAAAAAATTTTTACATATTTTTCAAATCCAAATGGGTTTTAAAAATTTGGAATAAGTTACGCTTCTGGTTTTGAATCATTTTCTAGATTTTTTGCTACCAAGGCCGATTTACAAGGGACCGTGATATAGCGGGAAGACTTGACGGCAAACTGTTGAGAAAAGCACTAAAACGAACTCCTAGAAGATTCAAATGCCCTCTAAGAAGACCAGATACAAAGTACGAGAGTGTTTGTAACTCACGGCAACCAGCTCTGTTCACCAAGGTTTTCCAACTTGCATGACATACATGAGGAGGAATCGGAACACTTAGGCAGTTAAAACAAGCGTATAAATTGATTGGGTGTTTGATTCCAAATCATCCTGGATTGTTAGCCAATACAGCGGCGATGAAGGAATCTTATGCTTGCCTGACATCCGGTCCCGCTAGTGATGTTGAAGAATCCACTAGCACATTTCTCGCACATCGTACCGTCCACATTCTCACGACATTCGCATTTCCCAGTTACATTGTTGCACTAAACAGTACTATGGAGAAAAAATACGACACAGCAACAAGGAAAAGTATATGAAATTCAGTAGGATTAAAAGTTGCACATGTTATTTAATAGATAAAAAATAAAAACCTAAAAACCAAAAAATAAAAACTGGCTTGTAACAATAAATAGTAATCAAGAAAATAAACAGACCCAAAAAAGCTGTTATTCAGCTCCCAATTAGTCATGAGACAATTTGTCTAGGCTTAAACACGTTTAATCAGGTTTCCACACCTGACTTTCCATCAGTGTTTCTATTCATATTCTTTCTCCCAACTGTTTACCGCCTCATCGTGCCTGAGAGGTGTTCCTGGGTGTCGGATTGCGACTTACAGCAGGGTCGCTGTAGCTGAGGGAGTCCGGCGTTTCCACCAGGAAGTCCAGCCAAGAGAAACCAATAATGGGATCCACCGCCGTCCTGGTATCAAAGTCGCATGGTGATAAATCTCCCTCTGATCCACAAGGGCTGCGATTGCCTGTGGTGGTGACGACCTGGGGCAGACTTTGATCAGGCTGACCTCGGAACTCCAAGAAAATACAATGGCTAAACGAGCAGAACTCCGAAAAGTGGAGAATGTGCTGGGGTCCGCGCAACCAATGAGTACAGGCCGTCCAATCAGCCAAGTAACTATTAAGATGATATGTATTCTTTCTTGATAAGCTTACACGAGGTTGATAAATATATTTATTTTCGGCTAACGTTTCGACGTCTTCGTCT
>UYYA01000378.1:0-63180 GCA_900624975.1 Angiostrongylus costaricensis
CGTCTGGCCGAGTGGATTGCTATCAACTTGACCTTTCCAGGCTCTGAAGAAGGCGAAATTCGCCGAAACGTCAGCTTAATCGTGAACAAAGAATAGTAACACCTCGCGTTTGCTCAACAAAAATACGAAGAAAATTATTATGCATTTTTCGGCAGTTCCTACATTGGAATCGTTTCCTCACATCCGTCATTCATGAAAACCTTTGAAGTCGTTTGTAGATGTAGATGTAGATTCAGCAACAGCTCCACCGTTTTTGCCTGCTTTACGAATGTCGTCGAATTCTAGCCGAGTTCATTGTGCTTGTCCTAAAGCCGCTTCTAGTTAAGCCTTGCTAGAGCTTACCTAGGTCTTCTGGACCGAAGAAAGCTTACTAGACAAGTCTGCTACCATTTAGTGGAGGGCTTCGTTGGCCTACAAACCAAGAACATGTGCGTGTTCAAGAGTATCAGCACTACTGACTAGTACCACCTACTGTGTTGGCTTTTGCCTTCCACATGTGTGCAAATATTTTTTTGGTGCAAGCGTGAGTGAACGTGCTTGTGAGTGTGTAGATTGCACGTTGGACGCCCACTCGGAGAAAAGCTATAATATCATGACAGGAAAGTAAACGGAAAGTGGTTCAAGGTAACTTCCATTAGATAATCCCCATATCTACTTTGAGATGTCACGAGATGTGATTGTGTGATTCTAATTTTACACCATATTCGAACGAAATTCAGCGATAATGGATTGAATGGGGATCGACGATGCTCTCACGAGTCACTCGATAGAAAAATCGAATATAGCTGAGACATAAGGAAGTTTCTTACACTCCACAAAATATCAGCATATGGAATAATGACGTTTAGTTCAAATATATGACTGGTTAGCTTGATCCAGAAATTCTACGTATTGTAGACTTTTCCCCGCAAGTTTTTCCCCAATCTTATGAAAACGCCACTAGCAAGGCGCTGGTCCGACTTCACCTCATGCTCGTGAAGCCTTCAAGTCAGGAAATACTTTACCAGCGTTCAACGACATTTGTGGAAAGGAAAATCCTCAACAGCAACGCAATCCACAGGCAAAAGTTAGAAGATTTACGTGAATGATGAATACTGAAAGAACGGTTAAATGCATGAAATGCAAGGATCCGATCGGCACAATATGTGACACCGGTTTTGCAAAGAAAAATAAAATTGTTCACATTTCTGTTTTTGTTAACCTCGGATATTCATCGCTGTTAGAAATGCACACATCTCATCGGAAAACTTGCTTGCTGAGATTCTAACGTTTTTGCTGCTAAATTTTTAGTAATGTTCGAAAACCGTTGTCGATCAGTGGTCTATATAGTGCTGAACACCCCTAGCTGAACAGTCCACTCGTTTCAGGACCATTAGCTTTCGGCAAGCGTGATGGCGATGACGCAAAGATAGTGCTTCCGGGACTGGGAACTTTCGGTGTGGGCGATGTGAAGAGCAGTATTGCGAAATTTATTCCAGGTATCAAATAAAGGCACCAAATTCCAAACAGAGAAAAATCAGTTAATTTAGCGAAATATTCTAGTCGTAACATTTTTCGATGATAAGACAGGCAGAATTGCACAGAGATGTGTATTAAATGATCTAAAACTTTGTAGGGCGACCTCAATCTATAAAACCATTCTAGCTGGAATGAGCGGTCAAATACCGAACGGTGGCACATTCGAGTTAGCGGATAAGCCGAATCTCGGTTACATGGACAGAGAGACAACGGCTGGAAAGACAAGCGGGTCCACAAGCAAGGTTCGAATCGTTCGAAAGACATTTGACCACCGCTGATTTCACGAAGGTCCAGTGCAATGCTGGTTTTTTCGAAACGATGAATTCTCAATAGCTAGAGGGCTTGTGAAGTTGAGACCATTATGGAATTATAGAAGAGGGTTTACCTTATCTATCTAAATGAATAGTATTTCTAATATACGTTGCATTTTTCTATGGTTTATCTAACAAACACATTACCGTCAGAATTTGGAAGCACTTTGCCACCTTTTTCGGATGCATTTAGTCCTTCATTAGGCCAACACATTCCATAGGAAAATAGAAATCAATCCTTATGCTTGCAAATGAAAAAGCAATGAGTTGCTGGTCAAAAGTTGAACTTTTCATGCCATATGAATGCAGCTTTCACAGGAGCACTTTCGGTCGGTTGTGCGATCTGTGGTAGCTTACTTCACAGAAGACAATTGTTCATCCGAAAATTAATACTCTGTTATATTAAATTAGGTATAGCTAAATATTTTGCAAGTAAAACCAGCTGAAAGACAATACAGGGAAAACGTGGGACTTACAAAAAGTGTGATCACGGTAGGATTTGCGCGAATCACTCCTGGACGAGCACATTGAAATCAGTCAAACGGCCTGCTTTGTTTTGAACGGTTCGAATACGAACATTCAGTTGGCCGCGATTGTTCAATTTTGGCTAGTTGCGAAGGCTAAAATGGTAATATCGGTGATGAAGAGCAGTTTCAGGTGTCACTGGGCGGCATCGGAACATTTCATCTCGGTCAAGAGAAAGAGCAGGGAACAGGACTACTCGACTTCTCAAGAACATGTGCGGTCAATGCATTTTTAATCCACACGGGTTTTGCCTTTCTTATCAATACTTTTCATGAGCTCTACCCTTTACACATCTGTATTACAAAGGTTCAAAGGAAAACATTAGAAGATCACAAAAATTAGACTCAGTCTATTTCTATGAAATGCTGAGATATTTGCAAAACTCCGGACCACAGGTGTATGCAGTGGGGAACGAACACGCGCTGTTGTCCTTACCGGGGAGCAGCGCACTTCACCACTACACCATCCGGGTCCTTCGTTTTGTATGTCTCTCAGTCTCTCAGTCTACTTCGTTGGCACTCAAAACTTCTTTCTAACATATTCTGAAATACGCAAACTCCGACTGTTTATTTAGAGCAGTCTATTTCAAAAAAAAGCCAGGATATAAACACAAAATGAATTGTCAAAGGCGTAAGATATTAGGATGTGGGCAAAGGAAACACATTGGTGGTAGTTTTTTCGTTATTGCCAAATTTTCGACAACGAACGGTCTCAGGAATAAATCCCAGTGTAGAAAGACTACCTCAGTTAATGAATATGAACTCGCCTTGGAATATTTTTGGAGATTGTCCTTTAATATGTTAGTAAGAGATGCTGTGTGATGAGCTTATTTCATTTATTTTAAAATTCATAAGTGTTGGAAAATAAAAAAAAAATCTACGATAAAAAGTGGAACCTTCGTTCCATATGAAATAGTTGGGAGCTATTTCGTGTCACTTGCAGTGTTTCCATTCATGCAGTTGCCACCGTTGAAAAGCGACGGCACACCAGACTATTCGTACACAGCGGTCGATCCGAAGCTGGGCGACGCCTTGTACCCTAAACCGAATTCGTACACGGAAGAAGCCGAGAAGCTGCTCGAAGTGAATCCGCCTCCCCCGAAAACACCATTCACGAAGGTATGGGCTCAGCACTCCTTCCAAGGTCCATTGATCTATTGCTTTATTGTTTTTGTACGCGTGTTCTTATTCACGTGAAACATATTCTTTTCATATCATATATCATATATCGCGTCATGCCATGTCATGATGACTCGATGGATTTGGCTGTTATAGTCGTGCTCAATTACAACATTTAATAAGAGTAAGAGACAAAGCCCATAAGCTGAAAAGGAGTTAGATATTTTCGTTCGGAAGACAAGTTAGAAGTAAATTTATGTTGCGGCAGAATACGACGAACAGCTACGTGATGTGGAATTGAGTAAATATGAGGTTTTCATTATTACTTGATACATGGTACTTGAATGGCCGGTCCTCACTGGTTATGCGAGACCCAGCATAATCAACATTCTTCGGAGATTTGCTGGTTAAGCCATCGTGGGTCCCTGGAATCCCGAGGTCAGCCTGACCGAAGTCTTCCGCAGGTCTTCACTACTACAGGCAGTCGCTGCCCTTGTGGATCAGTGGGCGACTTTCCACCATACGACTAGTTTGATACCGAGGTGGTGGTGGACCCTGATATTGGTTTACTCTTAGCTGGGCCTAATGTTGGAAACGCCGGGGTCTTTCTCTGCTTGGGAGACCCTGACGGGGCAATGAATCCCCCGCTGTACATCGCAGTCGGGCACCTAGAAACACCTTACAGCCACGATGAGGTGGTAAACCGTTGGGAGGGGTTGTTATTATGGCATTTGTTAATTTACAATAGCTGAACTTTCGACTCGTTCGCACTTATCAAAGCGTGGAAATGTCTAATTGGTATGCAAGCATTCCTTATACTACTCCTTCTTTTATAATTGCAATAATTTTATTCATTATTAAGCGATTATTAATCGTCCATTGGCTTTAATGGTTGTCAAACCCAAAGTGAAGCTTATCTCTTTCTCTGAAGTGCATAACTGTTTCAGATTGAAGAAATCCCAATTAAGGATTCAGAAAGCGGCGCTGGTAACCCTTTCGATGAAATACAGACTCGTCAAGGATTGTCTAAAAAGTTGCGAGTGAACGCCGCCAAAATTTTGGCCGAGGTATATATTTTCATATTCGAGATTCTTCATGAAAACATCTCGTTGAGCAGATCTTCTGGATATCACTACTCGGAGAGTTTGTGATTTGACACGGTGTTCTCGAATTTTTTTTTACAGCGGATCTTTTGTAGAAAAACACCATTTTGAAAAAAGCTTCTTATTTCACTTGACCCGTCGTCACATTTGCTGTGCGGATCAAAGCACTTCTTGCATTCGTTTCATTTTCCTGGCGTTCATCGTCCAGAAAGGCTTTCAACTTTTCGCGTATTTCGGCTACTGCTTGAGAATTTGGTCTTTTCTACGCATGTCGTAAAATGCTAGTAGAATCGGTTCTCCTTGCAATCTTGGAGATAGCTGGGCCAAGGCACTTCACTGCGCTACCACTTAAAAGGATAATGGAAAAAGCTCTCGGCGTTGATCAATCCCTGAGAGATGCACCATGCACTCTACTTCATTATGCATCGTTGGAGGTGATTGAATGCATATCTGGCCTTTACAATGACTCACGGTGGTCTACCGATATATCCAGCCAGTGTTGTCATCTTGCCAGACAACTCTGGCACCAATTTGCCTACTCCGGTGGGATGGAAGGCTTGGTTGGCCGTGGGTGCGGGGATCGATTCCACGTGTGCGTTGCAGAGCCCTTCTGACCACTGCACTACCCCTTACCCACTTTTAAATAAATGGATCCTAAAAGTGGCGCCGTACGAATCAGAAAGATTTTCCACTTCTTCCTCAACTGAATTCTTTTTTTCTTCATTTTTCTTAATTCGAGATATTTTCTAGGACGAGGACGCAGATCTGCTGCCAAAAAGGAATCCGTTCGAGGACGATGGAAATGAAGGGTTTCACCAGCAAAAAGTGAAAGAACAGCAAGCTGATTTGGAGGGGGCTGGGAATGCGGTGCAGAACATTGCTGTGGTGAGTGAGGCTGATTTTATTACTTAGGATATCAGTGTTTAAACTTTTTATGATAAATTGAACATAAATGATGAAGCTGGAAAGTTCGTACGATATTTGAGAAAAAATTTCTACTTATTTCATTTTGCAGGTTGTATTTGAAAATATAAGAAGCGTGAGACATTCAAAAGGGGGCTATTGTAGCTTGTCAAGGAGAACGAAGAAAAAATGAAGTGTGGAAAAGTCAAAAAATGATACAAAATATATAAAAATATATATAAAAAAATAAAAATATATCGAGATTAAAAGAAAATCGGGTTTTAAAATATCTCCGCTCTGTGCTAGCTGATAATGATAAGGATTTCTGCAGAGTGGATTGTCTTTAGACGAGCAAGTTGTTATCACCGCACAATCACCATCAACAACACCTGCCTTCAAAAAAAGACCATCGCCAGGTGGCGACCCCTCATTCGAGCAGTATTCTACTAGAAAAGATCCAGCTCGATACGATGAGGAAGATACCGCATCAAGAGTACGATGAACTGTGGACACCGAATAGGATCATCGGCTCACAGGAAGGTGAAGACGTCAGAACGCTAGCTGAATAAGGTTCTTTGTCAACCTCGTATAAGTTTATTAATGGAAGAAATAGAAAAAATAAAAGTTTTTTCGCCATCTACTACAACTGCCTACTCAGCAAATTCATTTCTTTTTCGCTAATTTCAATCGCGGATTTTGTGACGGAAGTGATATGACTCAACTGCGTCCTGCTCTCTGAACGACATTGCGTGGAAGAGGTGTGACTACTGAAGAATTAGACCAGTACTCAGCTATTAGCAATTCATCATCGAGTAGCACTTAGAATAAACAGCCTCTGTATAGTGCATTCCATATTTGTCGACGGACTCGGACAGAACTCTCCAGATGTCGATCATCCTGTTTCCACTAGTGCAACTTGAAAGAAAGGAATTTTGAGGAGTGACATCATGTGACGACAATGGCGACGCACTTTAAATCAATCAAAAAAAAACTCCCTCACCTCAAGTATGACCGCTTGCGCAAGCATGTGAGTTTTTCTGCCTCTTGTGAAACTAGTGTAGATTGCCGTATGAAGAGCTGCTACTGGACTTGTCTTACGCAAGACTTCGGCGATTCGTCTAGTGACACTCAGTTTGGGGACGGATGAGCACTACGCATATAACTCGATCATACCCCCATGATTTTCACCTGTTTCAATTTTTCGCTTCGCCGGCTTCAACGATTTTGAATCAAACCGAAACTTCGGCAGACAGCTCTTGAACTCGGTACTACTAAAACTTAGCCCAATCTTGCCCTGTATTTGCCTGAATATTGAGACCAAATGACCGATCAGCATGGTGACTACATCGTTGGATGAAAGAAACCGTAGGGAAAAAGATTTGAACAATAAATAATTCATAGAAGTACTTCGTTGAATCATAGATAGTTATCGAGTGAAGAGAAAATTTTGAAGGCAGCTGGACGAGTGCCACTGACCAAGTTGGGATTGTCTCAAAAAGAAGTCTATTCGCTTTGTTCCAGATTTGCCCCAGTCGCTGCCAAGGTGATGATGTTTATTTCGGCTTTCCCCTCTGTATTTTTTTTTAACAATGTGGTTTTAGCACTGCTATGGCACCAAAGTAGAAGAGCGGTTCTTGGAGAAATGTCGTGGATACAATGAAGATTGCTCGTCATTTTTTGCTCAGGTGAGGCCAATTACTGTAATGGGACGGGTAATTCTTTTTTAAAATGATGCTTTTAAATAACTTCGCACAAAATTCTATAGACCAATGCGAAACTTTCAAATCTCACGCTTGACTTGTTGCTACCAAACATTCTTAATCGGCATGAAATTATCTGCTCATAGACAAGTTAAAATTCCGTCACTGTGTCCAGAAACAGTCCTATGAAGGTCAAGAGTTATATCGCAAGCGTGTTACCTTTAATCTTGCCAAAAGTTGGGTAATAATTATATATAATTTTATCCGATTACTGGCTTTGTTCGTTAACCACCTTTCAACCCGCATCCGTGAAAAATACAAGATTTGGTGCGTAATTTTCGGCTATCTCTTAAAGATCAGCCGTTTACCTCCTCACTGATATGTTGAATACTGGTTAGCTGGAGTTTTCTTGAAATTCCAAAACAATAGTACTGCATTGTTTTATTAGATGAGTGAACGAGCGCTGTAGAAATTGGTCAACCAGAGGAAATTTTCCACTTAGTAATATTTGATGTTGCACGAAAGAAATCATCGACAGAGCGAGATTGGCCAACTATCGACCATCAACATTAATTCCCATGCTGCTACAACAAAGGTTTTCATGCTGCTTTGACGTTGGCCGTCAAGATAATTTTGCTGAAGTGGTGTCGATTGTCGATCCTCACTCTTTACACCAACGACAACGTTTTTATGGAATTGTAAAGCTTTCTATAGTAAAGTTGCTCGACCGCTCATAAAGAATTTTTCGACACTGAGTTGGAGAGCTTTGCCACCCAGAACATCCACTAATGTCTCACTTTGCTGTCTGACTAGACATCTGCGAGCAGGCAAAGTGAGAGAAATCTGTTTCTTTAATTCTCACAATTCTTCATTGAGTTTCATTATCGCGTGGATATGATCACCTAGGCTAAATGTTTTTCGAAACCCTGCTTGTTTGAGTGGTTTTCCCTCTTCTACTTTTGTATAAAATGAGTGAAGACTTTTCAAACTACAGACAGCACGGTAATTCGTGATAGTTGCTGATCTGGTTTAGGATGCTGTATTCGAGCTATAACACGGTTTTACTCATTTTATATTGATTTGAAACCTTTCATTCCCCCAGGTAACTTGTGAAAAACCGAAGCAGTGTGCTTCTGAGGGCTGGCTTTTGGTCTGTCAGATGTTCAGATATATTTTTCTCTAAACTGAATCTTGTGTGGTTCTTCAGCAATGAGATAACATTCAAGAATTCGGAAAAGAGGCTCGCAAGATTGTAGACTGTTGCACAAAGGGCAAATAAATGTACATAATAATAGGTGGTCGTGGTTACTGAGAGGATTAAAGTGGAAATCGTGAACAATCGTCTACACTGCTTTTCTTTGACATAGTGAGCATTTTGTTTGGATACACCAGGATGATTGCTTTTGCCTTGTAATTCAGAAAGACTTGGTACACGTTTTGGAATGCTAACCTCTACCAGGGCAGCCTCAACCAGAACAGCTGCACCCTTCCATTTGAACCTTCTTCCGTAGCTTTTCTGCTCAGCGCTCTAAGTTCGGACGTGAGTGGAGGCTTTTCATGGGCTGCCCAATTCCACATTGGTGTGTCAGCTCGAAAGAGCTTTCCTCTGTTGACTTTAGAATCCTCGGCTTTTTCAACGCTGTCGTGAAATTATTGATCCACGCTAAATCGCTCGTGATCCACGTGGATTTACTTTGCTGTTGCAAATGCCGTTATTAAGCTCTTTACTAGGAAACTATTACATCCAGTACTGACAGCACTTTTAGAATTTTAAAATTGAGATGAATTGTAAGTGTCTAGATGACCCGAGATTTTAACGCTAACGTTTTTTTCAAGCATTCTTAATCGACCCAACAAAGGATGGCATGTCGGAGGCTGTTTCGGATTCAGAGCCGTGAGGGCACTTGTTCTTATGGTTTGCAGCTGGTAGTGCTCCTTAGTAAATTCTGAGCTCTGCTATAGATATGCTATAGGGCTGACGTATTGAGTCTTTTCTTTTCCATAGTGAAAATGGGACATTGTGTGAGCACGAGACATTCTGTTCATCCAACATCTTTTAAATGTGGATGGATTTTTGATAGCATTAACGTTCGAGATACATCCTGCATACAGTCGAGAGAAAGCCTGCATGTGTGCATGAACAGGGTTGAATACACAGAAGAAGAAGAGAAGAAGTACAAGAAGTACAATACACACACTCAGAAGGCGCAACCCATAGCTTCAGGTCAGAAATCTGCATCTTCGAAAAAGTGTGTGGTTCTTTCTGATCTAGGTTTAAAACCCCAACTATGTTTTCTCGTGGCTGACAGGCGGAGGAATTTTCAACAATTTGGATCCGTAGATGAAGATATCATGGGCCAGAGCAGCTCACTTATTGAACTCGCGCAATTTATTTGTTCAGAGATGTAAAAAAAAGTATGTTGGATGAAGAAGTATAGATAAGGCTCTAGTTGTGAAGTTTAAAATGACGAAGTCTCAAATATTTTTATAAATGTAACGGTAAGGTATAAACGGTATAAAGGTAAGGTAAGGTAAAGCTAACGAGTAGGGAAGTTTGGGAAAAAGAAAGGTGCACATAATGGCAGAACATGGGGTGTATAACTCAATTTTTATTAGGTTTAAGGAAGTATTTGTGTAAAAGGCCAAAAAATTATATCTGATGATGAGGTGAATTGGGAAACTGCTACTGACTAGTCAAGGCTGTGGTTTGTATGCAAGATTTGTAAGACCCACAGAAATGTACTTGCTGACGGGTCGGCAAGAGAATTCGCGATTCTTCGAATTTTCTAGGACCGACCTCTTGGAGCAATTGCGAATGCATTCTCGTCGGGTGTTGGTCTAACTTATTATACATGGGACGTAAACGGAATTCCGTACTATCCAGTGAACGAGGAAGGGTCAATCGGTAACGGACACAACGCAAGGGTGAGAAGTTTTTCTTTTTTAATGAATTTCTTTCTTTAAAAAAGGCTATACAAATACGTTATAAGTTATTAAGCATTATTTATTACATAGCAACATTTTCCACTTTTAATGGACGGAAAACGACGAAATCTAGTTTTTGAAAATAAGAAAGGATAAAGATGGATGATGAAGCGTTCAGCTTTGGTCGATACCCGCCATGCATTCGACTTCATCGCGCTTCATATAGGTGATCGAATGCATATTTGGCTTGTGCAAATTGAGAGGGTCTGAAGTTGGTCATTGCCTTCATCCTCCCATATAAATCTATGCGAATTTGATGACTTTAGAGGGATGGGAAGCTTAGTTTTCCATGGAAACCCTGAAGAAGTCAAAGCTATGCTCATAGTAGAGTACTTCTAACCACTGCGCTGTACGACCTCTTTTTAAATTGTGAGGCGGTTATTATACAAAAGCATTGTGCTGTCTGTTCAGTTAACAATTTTCAACTAGTATTTGATAGCTGTATTCCAGATCGACTTTGGCTCGTGGGGAGGTGGCTACTCGGACAACTTAGGCGTGAGGGATTTTTGGTCGCAGACTCAGGAATACGGAGGAAATTGGTATGAAGGTATGCGGTATTTTATTGCACACTTGTTTTTAATCGTAAGAGTATTTTTTGCAGGAACCTATGGATATAAGACTGGTTGGAGCGTTCCTCTAGTGCAGAGCGCTGGAGTTGAAGGTGGCAGTGGAACTCAGGTCTTTTCTTTACCCTCACGAATTGCACTTTCATTTTTCTCAGAGCTTCTTTTTGTAATAATACATTTCCAGATCATATTCGAATCAGCAGTCTGTTGCCTTAGTCTGGTAACATTTATAGATCACTTTTCATTGTGAAGCGCAGTACAGTTCCGAGTTATCTAACTTATCTATGAAGCATTTTGACAGCATTAGTCGATTCTGTACTTACAACAAAACGTCATGCACGGAATGTTTGGCATGTCAACCGTGTAGCATCAGTACAATAGCTTATAGCTTTGCTGAAAGGCAGAGCTATTACAGTGCTAATTATGAATGTCCCATAGTCGCCGGTATTTTCGCCACTCAGCAATGGAAGCCGGCTGGGCTGTATCGCTGATGTTAGAAAAACATAAGCTGTTGGAAATCCTTGGGGCGTTGATATGCCTTTGAATAGTACGGTCTCGATCGACCTCGATCAATGCGATTTGCCGCAGCGCAGGTGGTTCGTAGTTACCACCGATACGGTTTAATAGAGTTGCAAGCCTGTAAGAATATTAGCGGAGCCGATGGATCCTACGGGTTTTTAAACCATTCAGTTGTTGGTAATCGAATTTAGTAACATCGGACATTCGATTCTTTACTAACTTGAAAAAAATTTCCTTGTAATGGAAGATTATTTTAGAGGGTTTTATAATGTTAGAAAAGTAGGAAACAACGCTAGGATTAGAATCGTAACCTTTTATTTACTGCCTTTTTCTTTTTAATGACGAGGTATGTTGCGAAATATAACTCGTATATAATGCTGAGATATTTGCAAAACTCCGGACCGCAGGCGTATGCGGTGGGGAACGAACGCGCGCTATTGTCCTTTCCGGGGAGTAGCGCGTTCACCACCACACCACGCGGGTCCTTCGTTTTTCCTGTCTCTCAGCTAGTTCTACTGATCTTTTGCTATTAGCAATCACCCGTCAACGGGATTGATCTAGAAAGCCCAAATCGGCATTTTTGGGTTATTATAGGGTTAAGATTGTGATATAACTAAGCCTCAGCTTAACTGGGTTCAATGCCGATTTGGGCTCTCCAGATCAATCCCGTTGACGGGTGATTGCTGATAGCAAAAGATCAGTAGAACTAGCTGAGAGACAGGGAAAACGAAGGACCCACGTGGTGTGGTGGTGAACGCGCTACTCCCTGGAAAGGGCAATAGCTCGTTCGTTCCCCACCGCATACACTTGCGGTCCGGAGTTTTGCAAATATCTCAGCATTATATGATAGGATTAGAATTGGTCATAGCAAAGTTGTTGTACCAAAAATGAAAACCAATCATTGTCTTGCGCTTCATTTTTGCGAAGTTTTTTGTAAGAGCAATGGAATATCCAATTTAGGTAAACATACCTATCAAGGAAGGGGAACTCGGTCGTCCCATCATGGTCACTAACGGCTACCACGTCGGACCGTATTTCGGTACCGCTGATCGCGTCGGTGTTGACTGGTACAATGGTGGAGTTTCGTGGAACAGGGTACGAAACGTTTCGCACCTCAATTTGAAATACTACTTACTGGAAGTCAATGGCCTTTGAAAAGACCTCAGCATCGAATGTCGGACTAATAAATGCGATTTTAGTTCAAAAATTAAGAACGATTAATTTTATATTGAGTCTTAGAAAAAGATAGTGAATTCACATCCAGATCGCTGTTGCTTTTTTGAGATGCAACTAGATAAAAAAGCGCTTTCTTAAATGATTAAAACTTTTAACGGTTAAGTAATGTCTGGAGCGTTTAGTGCAGTGGTTATAGGTGTCCTCCAGCACACATTTAATCCGTTTTTGGTTCGGCCGCACCGTAGAGCAAACTAATTCATATCCTTCCTTCCTTCACACTGGGTTCTGCGAATTGATATCAGACCTGTCTAATAGGATAGAAGTCATTGTAAAGGCTGGACCCGCATTCTCCACCGCTTCGATGCTCCACTGAGTCGAATGCTTCGAAATTCTCTGAAAGATTGATCCACGCTAAACGCTCAGTCCTTTTTACGCCGTAAGTGTTGTTAGTCCTCTGAATGGCTTACCGCCTCATCATGGTTAGGAGGTGTTCCCGGGTGTCGGACTGCGATGTACAGCGGGGAAATTCGTCTCCCTGGCAGAGTCTTCCAAGCTGAGAAGGAATCTCGCGTTTCCATCAGAAAGCCTAGCTAAGAGTAAGCCAATGCCAAGATCCACCAACGTTCTGGTATCAAAGTCGCATGGTGGCAAATTTCCCTCTGGCCCACAAGGACTGCGACTGCGACTGCAGCTCGTGGTGACGACTTGGGACAGACTTTGGCCGTGCTGTCTTCGGGATTCCAGGGAACCATAATGGTTTAGCCAGCAAATCTCCGACAAATGATGATTATGCTGGAACCCGTACACCTAGTAAGGACGGACCGTTCAAGTATCAAGTACGAAATAAGTGTTGCTGGTAGGTACGGAAAATTCCTAGCTTGTGTATTGAATTCCGCAAATTTTTCGAAATATACGCTTTTGCATGCTTGAGAGTACTCATTCTTGTGAAGTATTTTTACATTAGGTTTTCGGGTACATTAGGTATTACATTCTAAGAAAACATTGCTACGCTGCGAAGTGTTCTTTGAAAACGTGTTCAAATTGAATTTGTTACAAATCTCTTCGTTCAGTCTTTGTTATTCTTCAGGGTGTGGCGAGTCCTTTTGTCGGAGTCGGCGTCAACACAGGCACCTCCATTGGGTTTCCATCCGTTGCAACGTTTATGAACCAAATGGGGATCACCGATGTGAACCAGTTATCCCAAATTTTAGCCGCCGGAGTCAGAATACATGAAACCAGTGTAATGTAGGCTTAGCGCCAAAGAAAGAGCGTATTGCTTCAAACCGCTGAGATCGATCTCCTTGACCAATTTCTCTCCCTGTGAATCACAATCATTTTATTTAAATATGAAGCAGATACATACAAGCTGTTTGGTGCGATTCAAATGTTCTCATTGTTCATTAATTTGATGTCTTTTTTTGATAAATGCACACGAGGTTGTTACGATACCCTTCACTCAAAAAAGCTGACGTCTCGGTGGATTTCGCTTCCTTCAGTGTCTGGAATGGCCAAGTCAACCGCTACCTGGTCAGCCATCTCCATAACCCCTATAGGAAAATCGCAAAACCTAAACTTTTATTGCATTATCAGTTTTCAGAGTGCCACTATCCTATTAACCAGTTCCCACTGAGATTTGATATGAAAAGACTGCTGCCGCTTCTGGTCAAATGGACTTTGAGACGTCCATTTGCAATATTTAATAAAAATAAATACTGTTTGAGGAATGTGGTGAGACAATGTTTGCAAGCTTCCTTCAGAGTTGACTCAAGCACTAAGTAATAAAACAGTACAAACGTCGTTTTATTCAAGTTGAAAAAATACCCACTAAATAAGATTTTGACCACTCGTTAGCTCAAGCACGCAATATCCACCCAGAACTCGCAAATGTATGGGCCCAGAGAATGAAAAGTTCACTTTCTAAAGGAATTCAGTTATGTTTTTATTTCGACGGTCATTTGAGATCAGATAGGAGGTTCATTTGGAAGAACAAAAAACTTTTCGGTGGGTATTCTTTTCGACTTTTTAAGAAACTGTTCACATTTTCTGTTACGCTAGTTCGGGGCTACTAGTCGTTTTTTATCCCACATAAAGAAGTTTCTTTGCAACCACGATCGCAACCAACCATTCTTATTTCACAAATTTTCTCACGTCACCGATTGCTCCATTGAAATAAAAAATTTGACTAAAACTAGCCTTTTTCCAACTTTTTTTTGAACCCTTGTTTACAACGCAAAAAACAATCCCATTTCGCACGCAAGAATTTGTAACTTTGCGTAGCGCACGATCCCGAGTCCTCTATACTCCGGTCGCGAGAGAACATTTATAACGCTGCTAATCCAATTACAGTATTCACTGTCGGGTGTTGCTAATCCAGTCACGAAACGAGAGCCGATGTGTGCTATTAATTATTGCTGAATGTTTGTACAGCGGATCGGGCAGCAGTCGCTGGCAAATGGCGCCAAATCGTGAGCCAGTTGCGCCATCGAGCAGTCTGTTATATTGTTGAATCCGCAATGTGCATCATCATCAGCATGCATATCATCCCAAACGCCTGTCATTCTCTCGCAGGTACTCAACGAAAACAATTCGTCGGTAGGCCTCGGCACACGTGGAAGAAAAGCCTTTCAGAAAAGAAGACGAAATCGTCAAAAAATGGCGAAAAATCTTGCCTACGGATCGTTTCAGCTCAAATCGTCGAGAAAACTGGTAGTTTAAAGGCAACTTTTTCTAGTCACAGTGCAACTAGTTGGTCTGTTTTAGTGACGTTCGAACCGACGCTTTAGTCGACCTAACCAGGTGTAGCTAATAGAATGCGAGTTCAAGTGGCGTTAATCCGTTGTTCATAATTGGTTATGAGTCGCCGACAAAGCGATCCATCGGTCAATGAAGCTTATTTCGAATCCTCCACTTATTAGTCGAACGGCCAGAAATGACATATGTTGCGGTTCCATTGAAAAAATTTAGTTCGATGACACACTCATACGAAATATCCTATCTATAGCGGATTTGTTTACATCGTATTAACCTTCCCATCAACTATTCCGAGACCAAACGAATTCATCACTGTGCCATTCATCTCCTGCCATAGGAGCAAAGGTTGGAAGAACTTTTTCTGTCTTTTGAGTCAATCTTCGCGTCAAATTTAGTTTTTTTCCAGGAACGAGAGATAGAAAATAAAAATGCAGTTTTTCAAATCAAAAATTCTCACTGTGGAATGCCAAGTGCGAACTTCATAGAGTAGAATGATTAAATTTCTGTTCTTTAAAACGTGTAGTTGCCGAAGAAAATCATGCTTCGGTGACATCAGTTTCCATTCCAAAGCAAACAATGATTTCTTTGGTAAATTCATTAGCTAGGAACTTTCTTAACAATCGTAGAAAACCATTAAAAATCACAGCCTTGCTGTACCGCCCTCTCCTCATCAGATACGTTCTGCATAAAAAATGACATCGAGCATACCACGGTAATTACCGGTGTCGAGTAACCGCAGATGTGCGAAATTTTGCACACAATGCCGGCCATTCTGTCATCTACGAACGACGACGGAGAAGATGACGAGGATACTGTAAATAGCCGACGAGAGCAATAAACTATTCGTTTTGTTCGTCTAATTGAACGGGAAAGAATTCTCATTAGCCGCTCCTAGCTCGCAAACAACTTCTATGAATCTCAAAAGCACGGCCGGCTCGTCGGTCGGTATACGGTATCGATAATTGCCTGATAATTGCAACTCCTAATTGGCCGCTCATCACTAATTAGCGAAATAAGCTTTTATGAGAGCTACAAGATTGTTACCAGATGATGCCATAAACCCATTGACTTTTATGGACTATCTGAAAACCGAAATAGAGCTCCTAAAAGCACTTCGTAACATTAGAGTGTTCAGCTGGAAATCTCTTCGCAAACGCGGTTTTGAACGGTTTTGGTAGAAAAAAAGACCTCAAAAGACTTTAGGAAGCTTTTTGGTATGTTTGCGTATTTCATACAGGATTACAGACAAAATAGTAGTTGTGCGGTAGCAACGTTACTTAACCATGAACGGGAGCTATGAAGGCTATCACTATTCAGATAGAGGTGTTTGAGTGATGCGGTTAGGCCACTTGACTGCACTGAACTCATTGTACAGCGGGAGTTAAGGGTCAGCACTCGAACTTTTGGATGGCAAAGTTGCGCTAGTCAAACACATAGGTCATCTAATGAATTGACTAAGGCGTCGAATGGCAACAATGGTCATTTACATCAAACAAACGCGCCGCATAACTTTATCTCACCAAGGAAGAGAAGAACATAGAGAGAGAAAAGGAAGATTAAAGAAGAGAAATGCACAGGTTCACAAAAAGTAAACGAGTAGGAACGTGTAAGAGTTGCCTCTGGTGACATCAATTCGGCTATCTTTAAGCCTATTAGTAACATGAGAACTTCAGTACTTCAAATTTACTTCGAAAGAGTCATTTAAAAAGTAGCGGATCCGTCACATAAAAAGAATTAGGATTTTGTTTAACTGGTTAATTACAGAATGGGATTTTTTATTTATGCGAACGGAACCAATTTAAGTAGGTGACATTAGTTTAAGAGGGAAGGAAATCGTTCGATTTCTTTTTTGCACGCAATAGAATAATAAAAAATTTAACAGGGTTATTTAAACCATGTTTTGTATTTGTAGATTCAGAACGCAGCTGAGAAATAGGCGAAGCGAGGGACTCGCATGGTGTGGTGGTGAAGGCGTGAGATTCTGGAAAGGATAATAGCGTGTTCGGTTCCCATCGCAGACACCAGTGGTCTGGAGTTTTGCAAATGTCTCACCAACATAGTAGCAATATTTCACATAATACCCAGCCATTAAAAAATAGTAGGCAGTAAATAAAAATTGACGACCCATAGACTCATACACACAGTTGATCCATATTCATCTCATACCGTGAGCTATACTTTCCAGGCATTGTGATTTTTAGTGATGGGATCAAAATATAGTGAAGTCATTTGCAACGCAAAAGTGCGGTGAAGAAAAACTCTCAAAGGGAGTTTTCCAATAATTCGTCGACTTCATGTGTGTGGTTGGTTTGGCTTTGGCGTAGTGGACGTGTTGAAGACTCGTTGCCCACGAGTTTTCTAGTTGTTCGCATTTACATTGGAAATAGACTAAATCAGTTAACACTTTTTCGCTGCAAAATGTAATGTTTCTTGTTCTAATTCTTTGGGCTGAACTACATAGAATAAAAGCAGATGCCGCTTTGTATGGACTCGAATGTCGTGCAAGTCTTTCTCCTTGACATCGTTCTTCTGCTGTTCCGTTACAAAGTTCTGGTTGTTGTTCTAGGGAACGGTCACCTCTGACTCCCTCTGTCGGCTTTTCACTCAAAACACCATTATCAACATCTTTTTCGATCATCTGAGGACTCGAGACCATTTTCGCTAATACGAAGTAAGCGATGTTGATGGCATTGCTCGTCGACAGAGTGCCGTAAATGGCTGGCCATACACCCTGCGGGCAGCAGCGAATAATTTGCTGACTGACTCGCCAACGACAGCGATTGCTAGCGACAAGCTCGCATTTAACGGGACCACTAATCGAATCATTATGCCACGGATAGACATACACCACATGACCAACTACTAGCGAAATCCTCTGAGGTGTCTGTTTTTGGAAAAAGATCAGTACCAACTCTCACTCAGCTAACAATCAAATCGTTGTCATTCCTGCTAAGCTTACTCATAAAATATGCACAGGAATTGTTGATATATGCCTGCAAACGACACAATCTTTGAGAAACACTGATAGGAAAAAAATGAAGCATAGGTTACTGTTTCAGTTGACTAGCGATCAAACTGCTCTTCAAATTTGCAAACACTAATGGAAAGCACCATAGAAAGCCATTAATACTGGTGAGCGTCAGAGGCTAAAACTTTACTGGAACCAATGAAAATCTCAACAAGAAACGTTTGAAAGACTGCAGCAACGATATTTAATTGATTGTTCAGCTTAGAACTTTAAGAGTTCTGATGATTCTTTTATCTTCTCTTCTGAGAAAAGAACAATTCCCTTTGGAAGGACAAAGGATAAGCCATAAAGCTTCCGGTGTTGATCCTTCAGTAGCAGGTCATGTAGTCGACACTCTCAAATAATGTAGAGGGAATTGAATGTATATCTACCCTATGCATTGGTCTTGGCTGGTCTACCAATGTATCAAGTCGGAGCTGCTATACCCCCAGGTAAATGTGGTACTAATTTCTCGTCCGCGGAAGGATGGAAGGAATACTTGGTGACCTTGAGAAGCAGCATCAGACGACGTGTGCATTACAGGACACGTCTAATCGTTGTATTAAACACGCCCTCGGGTTGGACAATGGAATAAAATATACGTCCATTGATGGGAAGTGAGTGTACATAGGCCGCAATACAGCGAATACACAGCCACATCCTTTGAAGTACCAACAGACCAGATATGATAAATTAAGAACAGGCATATTACTTCAACTTAATCAGTGTCTTCACAGCTTGTCAAAATTGTCGCTCCTGATCGCGAATACGATAGGCAGATAGAGCAAAAGTAGTCTTTAATGGAGATGTCACAACATAAACGATCAGAAGCCCACCATTTGTCCATGGCATGACGTGAAGAAAAATCTGCTGACGTAGACACTCTAAAAACATAATTTTCTTCAATCTCAGTATGACTAATCGAAATCTATTTTTTCCACTGATAAGCCAGCACGAGATCGATGAAAAAAGTCTGTTCGGCTGACGTTTTGGAGCCTTCCTCTTTAGAGTCGGCTTGTTGTGAGACGATTGCCCACAGTTTTCCTTCTTAACGTGTGTGCCTTTGTGATCACACCAAGACAAATCCAGTGGAATATTGCTCGAATAAAACAACCTCACTCGGTATCGCTCTTTCATAAAGAGCGGTGGTTGGTATCAATTTTCTGTTATAATCGTTTGTTTTCCTTCGGACAGTCAATCTTGAAGGAGTTGGAATCTTTTCCAAAAAAGATATGTTGATAAGACTTTGCAAAAGTGAGGTGAATTCAGCACAAGTTAGATTGTTATAAAAATACTTTCACCACCTTAATGAAACGGTAAGCGTTACTCATATATCAACACGTGGCTTGCTTCCCGTCTCTCCAAGTTTAATACAAGATCGCACTACAGTGTTTCACACTAATATATGCGAAATACAACCACAATAATGATGAGATATTTGCAAAACTCTGGACCTCAAAAGGAGAAACGAAGCACCTGCATTGTGTAGTGGTGAACGCGTTAACCCCCGTAAAAGGTAATAGCGCGTTCGTTCCCCACCACGGGCATCTGCGGTCCGGAGTGTTGTAAATAACTTAGCACCATAGTGGTTGTATTTCGCATAATACCCTGCCATCAAAAACTGTAGTAGGCAGCAAACAGAAAGTTAGTATATGCAGAATTTCTAAGGACTTTTTGGTTCGACGAAACGTTTGTCTATAATTAGCCGTACAAAGCATTCAATAACCGTATTCTTGGTATCAAATGGTTACGGTAATTAACGCATTGCACAATGACGATTAAGCGCTGCAATGTGTTCACACCCACATCAGCAATTATGAAAAACATTCATCTGCCTGAGAAAGGAGGAAGTAAGGAGGCAATAGCCAAAGAGAAACACGTAATCGGTCGTTCTGCAACTATTTCATCATCGGAACGTGCAAATTTGCTGCTTACTAAGGAGGAATCACCACTGGTTCATCGTCATTCGCGGCATATAAGGCAACGAAACTGTGCCGGTTTCCGTTTTCAATCTTTGTTTCCTTGCCATACGCGAGTCATTTAGATGCTTCCCACTCCTGGTTTGAGTTTTTAGAATTTTTTAAAGATATTTCTTCGTCCTTAGTATGCTGGAGATCATCACCGAAGACGTAAAGCTGGTTTGACAGAATTTGTTTATGTGTTAGAAAAGCCATTCAATGAAGACTCCATATTTATTTTTGGCTTAAAGACTGATCACTCAGTGCATTTTTCCAGTAAGATACTTCCATATGTTAAAGCAGTGCTTCCAAAGATGAGCAAAGATGTTGGCTATGTGAAAAATAGCCCTTCATGAGGAATGGATCAGTTTCGCTTGTAATTTGTACAGTTTCTGAAACTAGGCTTATGATTAGGTGGTATATTTGTCTGAATTAGTCGTACCCTCGATAATCAATGTGTCTGAAAAATCACTCACTGCACCTTCAACCAATCAATACCCACGAATTCTACAATCATAATGGCTTCATTACAAATGTGACCAATGTGAATACATAAACGTGGATCGGATTAAAATTCCCGTTCTGGGCACTTATAGATTTAATACGATCAAACGGATTCGATGGACCTCTCGCAACTCGTTGCTGGCGTTTTGTCCTGTGTTTTAAAGTATTCAGCCGACTGCACTTGCGTTCTACACTTGCAAAAAACGCAAAGCGTTCATAATATTGTTGTAAAATCCGGTATGTTCAACTGCGCACGTCAGGCCTCCTTAAGGGCTTCTTGACGAAAATACTTAATAAAAACAAGTACTGATGGAAATAAGTATTAAAAGGCATTTAAAAAAGATCTGTATGTATCACAAAGGTTAATAACAGGCTGAAAAATATCCAAATCATCCAGCTACTCTCTAATGAAAACTGGAAAGATAAGCAATTGCAGTGAAAGTTGCATAGTGAATAGCTCAGGAAAACTCAACTCATAGTGAAGCCACAGTTCTTTTTCTCTCTTTTTCTTTTCTTCTCTCTAGCGGTAGTGATACTGCCATCTGGAAATGGAAAAGGAGGTCTTGTCGAAAGCAGCCAACATCAAACGCGTATGGAAAGCTGCTCACATGGGATTTCAAGGAGACCAACCAAGAGAGTGTGACCATTCCTAGCACTGGTGCCAACATTGCTTTCAAATCTATATATGCAACATCGTTCTGCGTCTTTCGTTTTCGAAACAGTGAAACAGGCGACGTCACCTCTGAAAATGCCCTTCATCAGCGTTGTTTTGCATAATCCGTTGGCGAACGTTGACATTGTGAGCACCGCCCAACGGAGCAGTCGACCAATCATCGGCAGCCGTAACGCCTCCTCTCGTTACTGTCGTGTGGCGATTAGCGGTGTAAATATGATGATGGCCGATTCGCAACCGGCTCGTTTCTCCATCGAGGATCTGCTGCGATCACGACACACTATTTTGGCCAACGTGCTACCAAAGGAAGACGCGAAGAAATTCGACGAGCAGCACCGTGTCGCACTACCCACGGCGCTTGCACCCGTTAGTGCTGCTGGTGTTCCAAACGCTGAACAAATACCGTTTTGGCTCAGCTGCGCTGCGGCATCATTTCCACTTGAACAGAGTATCCTGATGGCTCAGAGGACAGGTAGCGTCTATTCATCTCGTCAGTGAGAGTCCTTTGACAGCATTCTTTCATGAGTATGCTTGAATACCTGTTCCATACATGTTCTAATGAAGTCCTCCATTAGTTGGTAGCACCATAAAGAGTTCTTTTTGCCCCTTATACATGGCAGTATACAAGACACCCACATATGCTAGTATAATGGTGCGAATTCGGAGTTTTAACAAGAATAAATTCTTAACAAACGTTTATTTTATAAGAAAGGACTCGTTGACTTCAAAGCAATATATTAGCTTTGTAAGTAGGAGGTCAAGTAGTTATTTAGTAGGTCAAATTATAAAAGCTTTCATTTCATTAAAATTCCGATCTTTCAGTTCTTCCTCAGCTATGGGCTGCAGCCGCTTCGTCAGATGCACTACGAATTGCTGCCACCAGCAAATCGTACAGAAGGTACTGTTCATTTCTTTGGTCATCTTCTGCATCGTCTTTCTTATGAACGGAACCTCAACGTTACATTTATGGCTCTTTTTTCTGGTTGATATACGTTGTGGACAAATTATTAATACTCGGTAATCGCCCGTTTGGTTAAAAATGTCGGACTTCAAATTATTCCGTTAGCTCTGGTGGAATCCATCACCGCCGAACAATCGAGGCCTACGACCCATCGAAGGTGTGATGGTTAAAGTTTATCTCAAAAGTGTTGTCCAAGGAGCGTACAACAATTTTGCTGAGCCCACCGTTAACGGCATTTCATTTTCATAGAAAATCGTTACTCGTCAGATAAAACAAGCGATCAATAAGTAAAAAATACGAGGAGGAGAAGTTCATTGTAACATTACAGATAGTTCATGCATAAGAGAGTTCATTGTTCTACCAGCACACAAGAAATAGAAGCAATTCATTAATTCAAATTCGGCGGGACAAACCCACTTTGTTCCAACGTTGTAGACAGTTGGTGGTAAAAGAAAGAATTGATACTCTCCATAGATCAATTCATTGCGGTTTATTATTGGTCTCTTTTTCTTTCTTTTGAGGTTGCTTCATTCTTCCAATCATTTCTATGGATGACTCAGTGAGACGGACTTAGTCCTAAAATTTAATCGAATTTGTCCACACTTCAAATTGAAATATGAAAACGCATATCTGTTGAAGTGAAGGTTTGGATATTTCCAAAGATTGCAATGCAACAAAAAGAATGATTCTATTTTGTGCAAGTCCGAAATCAAAGTTATTCTGCAATATTTTCTGCTTCCCAGCTAACGTTCTGTTTTCTTAGTTGTAGACGAAAGGCTCGAACGGTGTTTTCTGATCAGCAACTGCAAGGGCTCGAGAAGCGCTTCGAAACGCAACGATACCTCAGCACTCCAGAGCGGATTGAGCTAGCGAATGCCTTGAACCTCAGCGAGACACAGGTCACTTTGGACATTTTGTGTGAAATATTACGGAAAAGATCACTGCTCGTAGTCGGTCGCCTCATATTACTTCCATTGTTGAAGAAATGTTTGAACATCAGCGACGAGAACTGCTCGAAATTCTGGAAACATGCGTTTTCACTATCTTTTCTAGTTCAAGCACAACCAAACTACTCCTTTTGCTCGTTTAGTAGCATTCGTACTGCCTTACTATGCTTCACACAAATCCTGAGGCCAATTGTTACAAAGGAACGGTTACAGTTTGATACGACTATAGATTTCGCGCAGTCGCAGGCACGTTTTGCTGGACAAAGTTCTGCTTCCCTTGTTTCTAAATATGTTTGAAATACGACCACTGACAGCAAATAGTGGTAGAAAGTCATTTTTGAGGCACTAGAAAACTCATGGTGGAGCAATACCATACAATATACAATCATATCTGGCTTCTCGGCACTTCCTTTTCTTTTGTTCAGTTTGCTGCGCAGAACTTTTAATTTATTAGGGCCTTACTCAAACCGGTTAAGTTTGCCGTTAATTGAGGCATGCTTGTGTGCTACATTCGATAGTCAGCTGATGTTCTTCTCGTGTTCTTATTTTTGGATTTTTCAGTAAATTCCAAATTTTTACAACCCACTTAATACTGAACTTTGTTTTTGTTTCTTATTCAATCAAATTTCAATACAGCTAATCGAATCTGAACATGAAAGAAGTCATTTATAGGCAATACGAAGTTGAGCTGATTGAGTTCTTTCTCACTAACTTTGGCCTCTATGTACTAGAGGACTTACTCTAGAATTACAATAACAATAGAATTGCTGCTGGCTTGAGCAAGTTCAGTGCGAAACGATCATAGTGCAGCCGTTCATCACCGGGGATGATCGCCAAGTGCCAGCAGTACTTTGTAGGATTTGTAGCGCACCTATCGACCACAACTGGAACGCGAGTCGTCGAGCAGTTTAGCATTCGAAATTGGTTCCCTGAAATGGGAACTGAACTCTGTTGTACAACATTGCGGTCCTATATCATGTGATGACGGTTCTGAGAACAGCATCTTTTCAAAACAGTTTCATAAACGTTTATTAACATATCTGCGAGGATATGAATCATATATTACTCATATAAACCACTATGATTTACACTTCTTTGGTAATCAGACACCATTATTCCTGCTCTACCATTGCGAATTTCTGATTTTCTGCAACCCAAGAATTCCTTATCAGGGGCATCGTATTCCCCACGGCAAAGCGAATAAGCATGTGCGATTTTATCCACAGGAAATGGACATATTTTAAACGCACCATTTGCGTTTTCCTACACTAACAACATTAAAAATCCTTGGCAGGTTTAAGGTATGGAATAATTTTAGATTATGGGTTCTTCCAAAATCTCCCGATTTCTCAATTCCTTAAATGTGTGTCATAGCTCATCTAACACTATCACCAGCTATCAAAAATCTGTGCAGTCGCAAATAGCTTATTGCAAAGAGTGGTCAAATGCTTTTTTGCGGATCTCTCTGAAATACCTAAAACCCATTGCAAATTAATATACGGTAATTTGGAAACCAAATAAAACAAATCTGTCCTTAATCGTTTGTATTCATTTCACTTATTACTGGCTCTAAAGTATCGGGACGTTTCCCGGCTTCTGTTTGGAATTGAACCTACGGCTACGCAGACGCCGGGGACAGTAGTGCGATTCGTCATGAGGCGTGAATGGAACCGTAATACCAACGATTAATATGGAAAACATCTAAGGATCTGACCAAGAAACTATAAATTGACCACTGATGATTTCCACAGTGTAAATGAGATAAATATTTATCTAGTAGTTCTCTGATAGCACCAACCATGAAATAGTTCGACGATGCATTACTGCAAAAAAATACAAAATAAAGTAAAATTACGCAAATTTTTCTCCAATCATCTTTTCCAAAAATAAGACTCTACACCGAAGTCCTTGCTTAACCTTTCTCTCAGCCACTTTTTCATTCTAACGGTGTAATCAGCGGTCACCCATCAACGGAATTGATCTGGGGCGCACAAATCGGCACTGGACCCAGTTAAGCTGAGAGTGCAGTCGGAATCACGATGTACTGCTTTTTATTTACTGCCTATTATTTTTTTTCATGATAGGGTATTATGTGAAATACAACTGCAACTATGCTGAGAAAATTTTATTACTTACTGCCTACTCTTTTTAATGGCAGGGTGTATTGGGAAATATAACTTCAATGATGCTGAGATATTTGCAAAACTCCGGACCGCAGGTGGCTGCAGTGGGGAACAAACGCACTATTATTCTTTCCGGGGAGTAACGCATTCACCACCACACCATGCGGGTCCTCCGCTTCGCCTCTCAGGTAGTTCTATCGATCACTGCCATCAGCAATCACAAAAAAAATAGCATTGGTAGTTTAATGATGCTGAGATGTTTGCAAAACTCCGGACCGTAGGTGTCTGCGGTGGGGATCGAACGTGCCCTTTACTGGGAGTAACGCGTTCACCACCACAAGAAAGGACAATAGCGCGTTCGTTCTCCACCGCAGACACCTGCGGCCCGGAGCTTTGCAAATATCTCAGCATCATTGAAGCTATGCTGAGATATTTGTAAAGCTCTGACCATAGGTGGGATTCGAATCTGTGACTACCTTTTCTGGGGGCTCACGTTTAATCCATTGCACCATTAAGGCTTCTGCTTTGCCTTTGGGTGGATGGAAAAACAAGAGCCTCTGTAGTACAGTAGATAACACGTGGTCCTCCGGAAAAGGTAATCGCGGTTTCGAATGTGGCCGAGATCTGGGTTTTGCAAATATCTCAGCGTCATTGTGGTCGTACTTCGCATACTATAATACCATGCCACGAAAAAAATAGGCAGTAAATAAAAAGTAATATGAATGTGTCGTTTTCTTGTTCAGCAATCGCGAGGTTTTTAAACAGCATACATTTACTTCCATAAAAACACAATACAATACAACGCTAGCTGACGTTTCGGCAGTATCGCCTTCTTCAGAGCCGCTTTTTCGTGGCTTCCAATGAGGAAGTTTAGAACAGCTGATTATAGTCGCATGGTTGACGACCACATGGAAGTAAATGTATGCTGTTTAAAAACCTCGCGATTGCTGAACAAGAAAACGACGCATTCATATTCCAATGCCGAGGTTAAGAGAAAGTCGATCTTGGGAACTATTACAAAAAGTAATATATTTAAGCTCAACACATGACCTTTATTTATGCTTGTGCTTGCAACATTTGGTTAGGTAAGAATCTGCTTCTAACACGGTTGCATTAAGAGGAAGAATTTGGTCCGCACATATCTAAAATTCGTTTCTACCAATTACGCCGTCGTCAACCGTGCTTGTAGCCTACTTTGAACCTCGGGAACATCTGCAAAACCATTTCGAGGTCTATGAAATCTCTTTGGCCGAGGGATGTGAACCGGCCACATATCCGTCCATCTACTCTGTAAGTAGTTGCACTAGAGAACGCCTGTATTTTTTGTCCATCTGTTATCACCTAATCTCGTAGCACCTTCAGCCCCTCTTTATTTCACTTCTAATGTATAATTTATTTATAAGCTTGCGCGTTCATTTACTAGGAATTGATCTACCTTCTTTAGAAGAAACTGCCCTTTACTTCCAAGTCCTTTCGAAAAGCACATTTATATATTCACGAAAGACCTCTCGCCGTGTTGTTTTCCTGGCTATTCTCATTGTTTTAATCATGCAAAGCCAAAATATGAGTGTAAAGAAAAAACTTTTCGTTCAAATTGTTGAAATTAATGTAGTTACTACTATAGGTGAAAACGTGGTTCCAAAATCGTCGCATGAAGCACAAGAAAGTAGTACGGAAGGACCACAACGGAGTCGACGTACAGGAAGAAGAGGAGACCGACTGGGCCGACGTCGTCATCTAGAATTCCTCCATAATGTCATTCCCTTGAGTTATCTTACATTAGCGCCTTTTTAGGTAATGCGTTTCGGGAGCTCCTAAGATGCATTACTATTTACAAAAACTTTCTCTCACCGGTACTTCCATCTTTGTGCGTTTTCATATTTTTCAATCACTATTGTACAGCTTCGTCATGATGTTTCATAGAAATGTTAAAACAAATGGTGGTTTTTTCTATCCTCTCATATGACAGTTTATGATAAAGAATTTTATTCGTGGTTTGGCGTATAGGACAGCACATTTATTGAAGGATAAAGCAAAGCGTTCTACTTAGATCAACCAATGACAGATCCGCTATGCATTCGACTTTACCGTAGTGTTTGTTAAAGGCATACTTGTCATATACAACGACTTGCGGTAGCCTACCACTGGTTAAGTCAGTGCCTTTATAGTCCCAGACAAGTCTGATATCAACTTGCCGGTACTGGGCGAAGGAATTCTTGGCTGGCACTGGGAGCCGGATCAAACCGACTACTCATGTTTGTATTGCAAAGCAACTCTAACCACTGCGCAACACGCGTCCCATAAGATGTCAGAAGACAACCAATTTGATAACGATCTTCAAGAAAAGGAAGAAAGATCATATGAATTCTGATTTAGGACGCCATTCCTATGTTTGCTGATAAATGGAAAAAATTAGCTTTGAATTCAAAACTAAAATCCAGCTCTAAAACAAAGTAGAATAATAGTCACTTTTGATCTATGCACCATGAGACATTCTCTAGCATATAGAGCAGATTTGGGGCGTGTGGCGCAGTGGGCGGAGGCGCCACGAAAGACACACGTGGAATCGATCCTCGCATCCGTGGCTCACCATGCCTTCCATCACTCCGGAATCGGCAAATTGGTATCAGACTTGTCTGGGAGGTTAGCA
Source organism: Angiostrongylus costaricensis (assembly GCA_900624975.1). Classification (NCBI taxonomy): domain Eukaryota; kingdom Metazoa; phylum Nematoda; class Chromadorea; order Rhabditida; family Metastrongylidae; genus Angiostrongylus; species Angiostrongylus costaricensis. Next base: position 27,999 of record UYYA01000378.1, read on the forward strand.
GCACTGGCTTGAAGCATTGGTAGGCCACCGCGACTCATTGTGTAGGCCTGAGATGCAATCAGTCACTTCCAACGATGCTCAATGAAATCGAACGCATGGCGCATCCCTCGAGGATTGATCAACGCCGAGCGCTTTATCGTTTATCTTTTTTTTATTTTATGGAGCATATTGTCTATCTTTTTCGAAAAAAATATAGTCGTACTTCTCACAGAGCAGCATGCCTATCGTCGTGTGAAACCCGACGTTTTAGATTCAACTACGGCGTACAAATCCACTGCACTCGCCCGGCTGTGCAATTCCTGTTGCTCGACCCTCATCATAGTTTACCAAACACTTTGGGGTTAACATCTCTATATTACATTACTCTTACTTGGTTGACATTGAAATCCAGTTTCGAAGTTGGAACGCTCATGTTGCACGCGTCCATGACTACTGAGCAAACTACTAGCTGCGCTATCCATCTGTTTCATGTTCCATCACTGCACCAGTACTTTTTAAACTCGTCTTTCTCATTTACTGTGCGGATCCAAGCACTTCTCTCGTTCGGTTCGTTGCCTTGCATCCATCATCCACGAAGGTTTTTTAGCATTTTGCATGCAGCCAATGGGCTGCTCCTTGAGGATTCTCTGTCATTACGAATTTTGTTGCATGCTGATCGATTCGATTCTCCCTGAAGTGCTGAGACAGCTGAGGTAGAGCACTCCTATTGGGATTACAGAGAGTGGGCTTTTCACAGACAAGTACGCCACCAATTTCCCGAGCCCGGAGGGACGGGAGAATTGGCGAGCGCGGAGCTAGACCGGAACCATGCTCCTGACGATCGCTATCACTACCACTATGCTATCCCCTCTACTAAACCATTATACTGGACTGAACTACTATACCACTCCCTGGAGAACTTCTCCAAGTTCGTATAGGACTTCATTTTCGCCATAGAATGATATCAGTGCGTAGACGACGAAGACTGTCAAGGCCAGTACTGATTCACATCTCTTCAACAGCAAACGCCCCGTTTGGGTTGTCAGTTGCTCGAATGAATCGATGTTCATTAACAAACTCGTGTTGACGAGAATGCCGGCGCCGCCGACTCCTCTACTGTCGCATGTTCCGAGGAACAGTTCTTCTCCGATGTCACAAACAGCGTTGATTGAGTAAGCGTTCTCGTTTCAGGCAGTCCGATGACATCGTATCTCTCTTTCTTGCATGCATGAACAAGTGCTCTATCAAATAGTTGGCTGCGAGTGAGCGTGTATTATATAGGTGCAGATTGTCACCTTGGTCCTTTACGATTTAGGCAGCCCGGAGTAGCCCTGAGAATTTAGCAAACTCTAGGTGCTAAAAACTACCCATCTTTTCGAGTAAGAAGATTCAATAAGACAAGTAAATTCAAAAGTGTAGCTTTGACATAGTATACAACGCCTGCAGTGCACAGTGGATGGATTGCTGATTCGAACCCAAGACCCATGCAAGTGTATTGGCAAAATTTGCATTAAGTCACCTCTACAATCCTTGATGAAGTGAAATGCACGGCTCATTTCTAAGCTATTGAACAACTATGAACGTTTACCCTCTACTTATACTGTATACATAAAAAGGATAAAGCTCTCGGCGTTGATCAATCCCTGAGGCACGCGCCATGCACTCGACTTCATTAAGCATCGCTGGAGGTGATTGAATGCATATCGGACCTTTACAATGACTCGCGGTAGGCTATCAATATATCGAGTTAGTGCTCCTATCCTCCCAGACAAGTCTGGTACCAATTTGCCGACCCCGGAGGGATGGAAGACCTGGTGGGCCATGGGCGCCTGGATCGATTCCACGTGTGTGTCGTAGTGGCGCCACCAACCTCACTGCACTACACGCGCCCTTTATACTTTATATATAGGGGTAACCAAATGGATTTCCCTTATAAGACTTCACGCCAGCTATACGCTAGGCAACGCGGCGCGAGCCCATGTGGTGGATAGCGGGTTAATCGCGGAATTAAATGACCATCTGCTTCTCTGAGACAAAGATGAATCCAGGCAATGAACTTCATGTTTCTGTTGCACCGACTTGGCAGCTACCCCTTGTGTTTAAAAAGACTATTCAAGCATGCATGCATCAGCATGTTCCCGTTTGTGCGGATTGTATTCTACGAATCAATTCAGCCGAAAGGCCACAATCAAGTGACTGGGAAGTATACGGGAGGCGGTAAGGAGTCGCCTCCAACGTCCAAGCCTCACATTCAAAGCTCAGAAAAGCATACATGGTATCAAATGCTGAACACACTGTAAAATGAATAGACCTCACTCAGCTCACTCCAAGAAAATCCCCGATAGACGAGCGTTGAATAGGCCGAGTACGGACAGACTGCTGACATCTCTCAGAACCATTCCAGGCTATCTAAATCTCGAAGAGGTAGGATAACGATCTGCACCTACAATGCACGCACACTTGCATCTGAGTCCTCGATAGAAGACTTGATCATTCGAGCAAGAAGGATAAGGTACGACGTCATCGAACTGACCGAGATGAGACGACGCCATCTATGACAAAAGAAGGACTGTTCCTCGCTACATGCGACAATAGAGGAGTCGGCGGCGTTGGCGTTCTGGTGAACACGAGTTTAGAAATAAGCATCGGTTCATTCGAACAACTAACAACGCGAATCGCACATTTACTGAACAACATCAATCTATGAGGAAGACGAAGTCGAAACCTTCTACACGGTTCTGGACAAGTTTTTCAGAGGTGACCATACATTCTTTAAGTTGATCATTGCATATTTCAACGTAATAGTTGGACATGGAACAACTACTGAAGAATCTCACATTAGGACCAACTGATTAGAACTAAACGGGCAGAGTGAGCGGTTGTTGGAATTTATCATGACGACCAGGACCTTTCAAGGAAACTCGCATTTCCGGAACCCCCCTCCCCACTCAACGGTGAACGTGTGAATCTCTCAAAGAAAGCACCTTAAGGAAATAAACCGCATCATAGTAAATAGAGGGTTTTGTTTAACCGAGGTCACTGTTCCAAAACTTTACATAGGATCAGACCATCTCCTCCTCCATGCAAGATTTCATTTCTCGCACAAATGAGAAAATGCCGCTAAATTCAAAAAACCAAATCCCAAAACCACCATAAACTGGGATTTATTCAGTTCATTAGTCTGCTATTGCGAAGATGGCGTTATTGGTAACATCGACGAAGAATACAACCTGGTAATTCAATACATTCACGTTAGCGCTATGAAAGCTGAGAGCTTGAAGATCACCAACAGAGGTTTGTCTCAAGAAACACTTGAACTGATACACCAACGGGGAATCGCACGAGCGGCAGCCAATCGTCATCTCGCGTCCGAACTTACAAAACACTGAGAACAGGCGATAAAAGATCTCAGAGAGTGAAGAGCAGAAATTGCGCAAAGCCCACCGAAGATTCATCAAATACAAAACAAATATGACTCCACTCCCACGCCCAGATGGAACAGTTACAGCTTCCAGAAAGGAAATAGAAAAAAGTGATCTTGCTGAAGACAGGATACGATCTGAACACCTGGAGAGCCTTTCGTCAGTCAACATTAACACGCAAGCTCGATTCTTCACACGTTATGGTCAGAATGCAAGGTTTCAATTCAATGGAAGACCAGCGAGCGAGTGTCATTGTTCAAGAAGAGTGACTTCCACGACATCGGCAACTATCGCCCAATCTATTTGCTGCCTGTCGTGTATAAACTCTTCATTAGTTATCCTAAACAGGACTGACAGAACAATGGACGAATGCAACCATGTGAGAAGGCAGTGTTTCGAAAAGGATTCAGTACTATGGACACATCCACACGATGAGAAGACTCAATGAAGTACAGAGTACAAAAGACCGATCTGTCCACTTTCATCGTTTAAAGAAGAATTTTGACTCAGAAGAAATATAACCATTCATGAAATCCCTGGACATCAGGGCCTGCCTACTTAGCACATAAAGGTCCTTCGCAAGCTATGTAAAAATTTCACAGCCAAAATATCACCATTCCACAACGATACTGACATCGATGTCAAAAGAGAGGTTTGGCAAATGCATACCATGTCACCAAAATTATTTACCGTCACCCTCGAGAACGCCATACGAACATTGGAATGAGACAATATGTGGCAGTGAAAATCAGTGGCCAGGAATTACATCATCATCGCTTTGCTGGTGACATCGTTCTTATAACAACGAATATTAGCCTGGCGGAAGGAATATTATGGAAAGATTGAGCTACGACTAAATCTAACAAAAACGATGTTCACGAGGAGCGGATTGGTTCCGTATACCTTACTCAGCTCAACGGAACGAATTTCTCCGAATGCTCCATTTATGTCTATAGGTCGAGAAATCAACATGTTAAACGACTTAGCTCCAGAGTTGAGCAGGAGGGAGCGAGCGGCTTGGGAGCTTTCAAGAGCATCGAGAATGTAGTGAAGAGAAGAACACCCGACTCCGTGCCCATCTTTTCGACTCAACAGTACTTCCTGCCCTAACGTATGCGTCAGAAACCTGGTCGCTGCGTAAGCAGGAAGGTCACTCAGCGTTATCGAACACGCAGTCGAAAGGACGATGTTAGGAGTATCTCGTTCCACACAAGTAAGGGATGGGATCCAAAGCTCCGATCTGCGCCAACGAACAAAAATCAAAGATGCCGGTCTGTACGCCAAACAGTGGAAGATAAGTTGGACCGGACACGTAATGCGTATGAATGACAAACGATGGACAAGAGCCGTTAATGACTGGATTGCTCGGGGTGTCAAACGTACTGCAGGAAGACCACCGACCCGATGGTCAGAGTTCTTCGCGAAGAGCCTAGAAAAAAGATATGATGCTCGACGAGTCCCAAGAGCGAGCAGAACCCATTGGCCTACTCTTGCACGCAACAGAGAAAACATGGAAGGTTTACTGGCGCCCGCTCGAGTCACTCGACAATCAACGGGACTACAGGTGATACAGGTGACAGGTGATAATAAGACCCTCAGATGGTTTCATTTATAAGCATATTCGAGCCGGTTATTAACTGTTAATCGGAGCTAATTGTTCAATGTTTCATAGAATTGTGCACGCCGGAAATATTTCTGTCATTTCTATATTACGTAGTCGAAACGCGTAGTCGAAAGATGATGCTAGGAGTGTATACAGTTCCAGGCAAGTGAGATAGGAGGATCCGAAGCTCCGAGCTACGTCAACGATCAAGAATCAAGGACGCCGTTCTATATGCCAAAGTGGTAAAAATAAGCTGTACGGGCACTTTATACCTATGAATGATAATCGATAGACAAAGGCCGTTAGCGACTGGATTTCTAGTGTTGTAGGAGTTAGGCTAGTGCAGCAATAATTGTAGTGACGACTATTGCACAGAAAATATGTGTTCCAGTTAGTTGGTATAGTAACTAGCGTGAAATGGGCAGCTCGCACTTGCATGAATTTGCCACGTAATACTCTCGTTGGTGCCACAGAGCCAAGCCTCAAACTTTAATAATTAAACCCTTATGCACAGTAATCACATTGATACAAAGATAGTTAAACAACAATACTTAAAGCATACAAAATATCACACTAACAAGGCCAACAAATGTGCCACAGAACACTTCAAGGGCGGTACAGTAGTACAGATGCTAAGAGACAAGCACATTAAAACACATGTGCAAGGTTATAAGAGTTTAATTGGTGATAACAACGTACTGTGGAAGAGGACTCGGCCGAATGCGAAAATATTACGCATGGTAAATCACACAGCACACATGTTGTGGAGTTGAGCTCACAACTTTTTATGAACACCAAGTCGTTGGGAATATTAGTCCTTGTAGCTGCCATGCGAGGAAAAGTTTACAATGAATATTGCCCTTATGAGACAACTAAGCAATTTGATGGATAGAGGACATTTCACATTTACGAAGAATGTTCTATATAACAAAAATACATCAACGCATATCGATGGACTCAGTCGCAGCCGAATAATACTTACTTACTCGATAGTTGAACGGCCCATCATCACTGGTTGTGCGAGGCCCCAGCACAGTCTGCACTTTTCGGCGATTTTCTGGTTAAGCCATTGTGGTTCTCTGGAGTCCTGAGGTCAGCCTGGCGAAAGTCTGCTCCAGGTCTTCACTACCACAGGCAGTCTCATCCATTGTGGATCAGAGGAAGATTTGCCACCATGCGACTTTGATACCAGGACGGTGGTGGATTCTGGTATTGGTTTACTCTTAGTTAGGCTTCCTAATGGAAACGCCGGATTCTTTCTCAATTTGGGAGACCCTGCCAGGGGATGAATCTCCCGATGTAGATCGTAGTCCGTCACCCAGGTACACCTCCCAGCCATGATGAGGTGGTAAACCGTTTGGAGGAACGGAATTACATGTAGATGAATTGATGTGGCTGTAGTAGCCTTTGTGGCGTACTTATCGGAAGCGAGACAGGTATTTGGACTGTTGCTATATTTATTCACGCACAGCGGCTACATCATGATTGACAGCAAATTTTATATGTTGATGATGCCAGAGTGTGAAACTTAGTTAACGTTATTCTACTCTATGCAAATCGAAGGAAGGGTGAGTGTATACGATCAAGCGGGATAACAAAATGATGTAGAAGGGTGCTGGCGAACTCTACGCGGTGTTTGAAGACAAAACGACACTGCTATGGGCATGACTAAATCCCAGTCAACTTGCAGGAGTCAGTCTGTGAGGAGCACACAAACACAGCACGGGTCAGCTACAAAGCAAAAATGTGAGCCACATGATATCACCCACTGACTATCCAACGAGTTGACAACTATTAAGTGATTGCAGAAGGTACATAGAAGATATATGAAGGCATAAGGAACATTCGATATTTATGGAGAATCTTATCTGCAGGGTAGGTCAAATGTGCAACAAGAAGACCACCGTCCTAATGATCGGAGTACTTCCTAAGACCCTAGACGAAAGATATGATGCTCAACGAGTTTTTACAGCGAATAGAACCCATTGGTTACTCTCGCACACGACAGGGAGAAATGGAAGTTCACTGGCGTCGGCACGATCTACTCGATGATCAACGGGACAGCAGATCATACGGATGATACAGCATAACTAAATGAAGCTTACTCTAGGCTAAAATAGAATGTTGTTTTCAAGCACGAATACCTCACTGTCCTCATTTCAAGTGTTTTTTTCCTATTTACGGCTTGCTACGTAGTCATTTAATTTAGACCAACGTTCCACATGGAAGTAAAGAAAGTATGCTTGAAAATAGTTCATTGGTTAAGAGTGTAAATCAAGACACTGAGTGTAACCACATTCACGCTGTTGACTAAAATTTTGACAAGTGTAGCACATTTACGCGGTCAGCTCTCAGTTCGTTGTCCCAAAATAGACGTGGATCAGAGCCGGAAAAGCTCATCTAGATGCGAAGAACGAAATTCAGGTGATTCCTTTGGTTAACTCGTTCTACGATTGTGAAGCATGCGAGGCAGTAATACGTTTCCAGGCTCCTTACTATAGAGAAACGTCTTCAATGTTACTCACATGCTGTTCTTTGCTACTTTCAAAGCTATCATGGAAACACAAACAATCGAACGAGACCCAATATTTTCTGCCTAACCTTCTGATTTATTCCGTGTGCTGAACAAACAGAGCTCCTTCATAGCCGTGGTAACCATTACGAAAGGTGAATTATTCTACAAACCCGGAAGCGCATGGAACTCCACTTGGCTCGCAAGCAAGCGACCGCTGTTAATGTGAGGAACGTGGCTCGTAGGAGCTGCGATTAAGCAGGAGTGGGAGTCATTCGAATCGCCTATGAATCAGCTTTGTGCGTCTCTTTATCGTTAAGGATGCCCTAACGTTGTCCTAAGAGCGGTGAAAGCGGTGTGGGAGGGTGTTATCATGCACCATCTCCGGAAAGCCCACATGGTAATATTAGAATGTTTTCGCAATTCAGTGCCTATATTTCTAGGTGCCTCCCAACGGTTTACCGCCTCATCGTAGCTAGGAGGTGTTCCTGGGCGTCGGACTGCGATGTACAAGTGGGTGAGGTGTAAGATTGAGATTCATCCCCGGTAGGGTCTCCCACGCTGAGAACGAGTCCGACTTTTCCATCAAGAAGCCTAGCTAAGAGTAAACCAATGCTAGGATCGACCACCGTCTTGGTATCAAAGTTGCATGGCGGTAAATCTCCCTCTGATCCACAAGGGCTGCGACTACCTGTGGTGGTGAAGACCTGGGACAGACTTTGGCCAGGCTGACGTCAGGACTCAAGGGAACCACAATGGCTTAACCAGAAAATCTCCGAAAAATGGTGATTATGGTGGAGCCTGCAAAACACAACTAGTGATGACAGGCCGTCCAAGTACCAAAGTAAGTAAGAATTATTCTACATCGGAATTCTGCAAGTTTTTCCTTATCGTCGTTTAAAAAGTGAAGTCAGAATTAGAAAGAGGAGAGGCCAACCGAAAATCAACTTCTTTTGCAACTCTAATAATGAATAGAATTACGGTCCGAGTACATAAAGTACACCCGGGAGAAACCGAGAGAAAACTGGCTTCCGTTTTTGGACGTCCAAATAAACCTATCAAGTAGCGGTTACCTGACAAAGTGGTATCGAAAGCCAAGTAACAAGAACATCCTTGTTCATTTCCTTTCTTCCCACCCTTCACACACAAAGAGGGCGATTGTGAGAAACATGTTTCGAACAGCCACCTCTGTGTGCACTAGCAGGGAACTAAAGGAAGAATCGCGCGACTTGGCTTTTTTTTTTTTTTTCTCTAATGGCTACGAAATAGTAACCCCACGAGATAAGTTTACAAGGAGAACGACGCGCCCACGCGAAACGCTTGGCCAAAACAAAATCCCGTTTATGTTGCCTTTTATAAGCGATGAAGTAAGCGCAGCTATAAAACGATGCTTAAGAAGGGCAGGTCTAGAGGAATCGGTAGCGATAGTTGAAATACCGCCGACTACTCTACGTCGCCAATTAGTTCGCAACCGCCTGTATGACCGTCTGTGTGAAACAACAAATTGCGTAATTTGCCCTTACGGCAGGGACGGTGATTGCATGAGTTCAGGTACGATATACCTGATCTCTTGTAATAATTGCGGAGATGAATATATTGGCGAAACGGGCAGACCTTTGTGTATCCGTATAAAAGAACACCTAGATGGCAAACGAAAACTAAGACGAAGCACCCCACTAGGCACGCATAGGATACAAAAGCATAGCGGAGACAATTTTGAAGTAAAAGTCAATATCCTTGCACAGGAGTCCAAAACACCAGCGCGAAAACTCCTAGAGGCTTTTTGGATCAATGCCAAAAACCCTACAATGAATAGCAGGGACGAATGCCCGGAGGTCATACGCGACCTGATCCCGTACGTTCGCAGCGATTTTTGATGTGGGATGGTGCAGTCGTCAACCACATGCGACTATAATCAGCTGTTCTAAACTTCCTCATTGGAAGTCACGAAAAAGCGGTGGGTTTTTCGAAAAAAAAAAAATGTAATTACCAAAGAGTCTTTCGTCTTTGTGTAAGTGTTATTGAAGCGTTTGGCCTAGTAGATTGTATATCAGAATACCCTTCCAGGCTCTGAAGAAGGCGATACTGCCGAAACGTCAGCTAGCGTTGTATTGTATTGTGTTTCTCTATGGAAGTAAATGTATGCTGTTTAAAAACCTCGCGATTGCTGAACAAGAAAACGACACAAATAGAACTACGTTAAAATGGGATATACAGAAATGCGAAAAACGAAGACGTAGAACGGCCGAGAAAAATTATATAGTTGAGTACAATGATCACTTATAGTGCGCGCTGTGCACGCGTCATAGCGCGCCTGGTGCACAGGTAGTGGGCGCCGGTTGTAGCATTACACGGTTGGTTCGATCTCACGAAAGCGCTAGACACCTCATCCTGACAAACTGTCTTGATGTGACATACTGCGCGAGATCAATTCGAGGCTCTTCGTATGTTACCGGAAATGACAACCGGCAGCATCCCGGGCCACGAAAACACGTCCCCACTTTTCCTCCCAACTTTTACGGACCCTCGACTTTGCACAGAACAGCACTATCCAAGCACTCATAATTACCAATCGCTCTGCTCAGTAGTAGTATACCGAAACCAATCACACAATTTGAAAAATAGTCCCAACACCAGATGGAAGAAGTAACCGATACTACTAATAATTCTCAGGTTACACGGAAACGAAGAAACTAATTTGATTAATAGAAATAGGAACCATTTTTTTATACGACCCGTCTCCACATCTAATGTGCGAATACTAGCACTTATAGCTTCGAATCGTTTCCTACTATCCGTCGTTCTCAAAAAACTTCGCGAATACTTCCCATATGGATTCGGGTGCTGCCTGAGGATCGGCGTCTTCTTTCTGAATATCGTTGAATAGTGGTCAAGTGAATTCTTCCTGAGGTCTTGGGATAGCTGGCATCGCGCGTTCCCACTTCTGCTGCGGAAAGCGAACGCTTTCCAGAGGTCTAGTATCAGATCCCAGATCCCGGAAGATGGATTTAGCGAGCTCGGTGCGGGATCGAACCAGCACCGTGGTCCTGATGGTCGGCATTACTATAACTGCGCTATAAAAACCACTGGAACCTAAAAATTGTTACTAACAAGTATGATCTACTGTTTCCTTCCCTTCATGAAACACACAAGCCGTTTTTTTCCCTTTCGATTTCCTTGGCCAAGGCTCTTAAAATGGAAAGCAAAGCAACTGGACGACTACTACTTTAGCTTAACCCGCCGTCAGTGTTGAGTAGTGGGTTCTTTCCGTGAAAATTTTAAAAAACAATTTATTATAACGAAGTTACTCAGACTCGAGTTTCATGGAATTCCAAAACAAAAAATAATATTTTGGAAAATTACAAACACCATTACAGCCACAGATGAAATCGATTCTATAAGTTCGTTAAGTACCAAGCCCCTCAAGTATAGCTTCGGCTAGACACCGCTCTGCTAGCGAAAAACAGCACGGTCATGAATTTGTAAAATCTGCTAAAAGACCTTTTCTGAACGTTACATGCCTGACTCGAATAATTTGAACTAGGAATGCGGTACAAAACGATTATTAGACAATGTGGAGACACAAAACAATCCAATTCTGCTGTACAGTTGCAAAAGTTTACCTGTTCATTCGAAGACCTATAAAGAAGGTTTAATAATTCCAAAAACACTCGGTTAAAGCCTGCCATTTCACTAGCAAACTAGCTTTCACTTCCCAACAACCACGTTACCACTTCGCTGAACCGCTTTCAGAGCTGAGAGGCACACAAAGATCTAGAGTTCTGCAGCCTTTCGAAGAAGTGAATTCTCATTACTTATGAACTATGAACACGACAGCAACATCAGACACAACAAAGCAAAGCAAGAAGACATGTTAAAACAAAGAAAATGGTGATTTTGAGGGGTTGATCTCTTACGGAGAAGACCTGAGGCATTCATAATAGGAACATGCAAACCAATTATAGAGCAGGCAGATTATTTATCACTGAATAACACCGGTTACTTTGCAGTGTTGAACTTTTGCTGCAACTCAAGTAGCTTCGCTTTTTGGGCTTCCGCTTTCTCCTTGCAATCGGAAAGGTTGTCATCTACTCGCTTTCTGAACGAAGCTTTAGATAGGAAACGGTTAAGACAAAGATTTTTGGACAAAACTTCATGAAACCTGAATTGCTTCGAATTGGAACACTCAACCAAATATAAAAAAGAACAACAGTGGAAATAAGGAAAAGCCTAAAGAAATCTTAGATAGGAAAAACTACCTACACTAAGAAAATCTAGCTATGCTAACATCGCAACACACCACGCCATCTCATCAAGTAAACGAAGAAGAATGAACATCTGAGAAGATGCAAAGGATAAATGAATGATAAAGTTCTCGGTGTTGATCAATCAATCTCTGACCGATGCGCCATGCTTTCGACTTGATTAAGCATCGTTGGAGGTGATTGAATGCATATCTGGCCCATACAATGACTCGCGGTGGCCCACCGATGTATCAACCTAGTGCTGCTCTCCTCGCAGACCAGTCCAGTACCAATTTCCTAATCCCGAAGGGATGGAAGGCTTTGTGAGCTACGGACGCAGGGCTCGATCCCATGTGTATTGCAGGGCGCCTCCGACCACTGCGCTTTACTTGTCTATTTGAACGATATTAATCTCCTATTGCATCGAATTTCACGACCAGAAAGTGGACTCATAACTGCAGAACGTCAAATGTGAGTTATCGCATTTTCACAAATCGAAGAAACTAACTGGTCGATACCACCGCTTTCCCTCGATTTTAAGTAATTTGTAAGAACTTCTTCCACATGGAACAACTGATTTACCACAATCCACATAACTTCCTACAAATGGAACATCTTGTTCCATGAAACAGCTTTCGATCTTTCATCTCTCATCGGAATGATTCAGAAAAAAGGGTTCGAAATCAGCATGGAAATATTGTCATAAACTCACAGTTCAATTTCTTCAGGCTTTACACAACGATCGACATACACCGGAAGAGAGGAACAGTTACACTGCAGTACTGTTTTCAAGAAAAAAAAGAGAAATATCCCGCAGACTCCTTAAAGTTATCGCCTAATTGACCACTATCAGTAAATTAATCATTTGGTATTATCGGGTTAAACAGTAGGTTATCATTGGATTCTACTGTATTAAACCAAGTACAACTGTCAAACTTACATCTCAGCCGTGATGTATTCTAGTCGCTTTTCGACGTTTACCCGAGCCTCGGCTATATCCTGTCGTATTAAGCATGCTCCAATCAACTTATAAACTTTCGCATCCTCATCTAGGTAGTCGAATTCCTAAAGAGAAAAAACCATAACCATATGTTACTAAATATTATTTCAGGTAAAAAGCTAAAGCTCCCGACGTTGATCAATCCCTTAGGGATGCGCCACGCATTCGATTTCATTAAGCATCGTCGGAGGTGAGTGAATGCATATTTAGCCTTTACAGTGACTCGTGGTCCCCTACCGATGTATCGAGCCAGTGCTGCTATCATCCCAGACGAGTCTGGTAGCAATTTGCCGACCCCGGACGGATGGAAGGCTTGGTGGGCCATGGGCGCGGGGATCGATTCCACGTGTGCATCGCAGCGGCGCCTCCAACCACTGCGTCACACGCGTCCTTATTATTACAGATACTAGATCTGAATGAAATGGACGTCCATCAGACAACCGATTTTTTAATAACTGAGTACGGTAGCTATGCAAGAGAAACTTGTAAACAAAGAGGGAAGGCAAAAATGAACTCACTGATTTAACCAGTGTGTTTTCTGTCAACTGACTTTCGAGCTGTTGTCGATCACTAATGTATTTCTCACGATCTAAACATTTGGGTAAAAATAACAGAACGAACTGAACAGCGCCGAACCACTCACCGCTTTCTATTTCCTTGTACTTCTGCAAAGCCTGTTCAAACTGCGCTTTCAACTGCTCCGACATTATCACAGAAAAAATACACCTACTAGAAAGAAAACAACTTCAAAACAGACGAGATAAAAGAAACAAACACGTGTCCAAACCGAGGCCAGTACCACTAGAGCTTGGACACAACCCCGTAGAGTGCTGATGTGCTCGGAAAAGCGTCGTACATCTCGATGTTTTTGCTGCGATTGCGGACGACACCTTACATCTTTCGTCGAGTTGCTGGGTAGTCAAGAGTAGGATGGCCCTTGAGGAGCCGATATGGCTGTTACGTTTCCGGTTACTTTGTACCCATACCGACACGCGTACGCTTAAATGAAACAGCTCTGAAGAAACTGTGTCGTTTATGGCTACTCTTAATGTGTCGTTCATATCCTGGTATTATCAAATGTATACAGTTCCTATCTGTGTACAACTCCTATAAAAAAAGTTCTTGCCTGGACTTATGTTTCTTTCCTTGTGTTCAAGCTGATGCCCTTGAGCATTTCAGAAGGGATATATTTGCTTGGATACTTAGACGGCCCGTCGTCACTGGTAGTGCGGACCTCAGCATAATCTCCATTTTTCGGAGTTTTGCTGGTATAGCTTGTGTTTCCCTGGAATCCCGCGATCAGTGTAGCCAAACTCTGCCCCAGGTCGTCATTACCAAATGCAGTCGCAGCTCTTCTGCCGGGGCATTACGCTGTAGAAACAAAAGCTTCCTTAAATCGTCTCCGTCAAATATCAAGTGTGCCTAAGAGGGCGATTGTGAGGGACATGCTTCGAACAGCGACCTCTATGTGCGCAAAGAGAGAGCTAGAAGAATCGCGCGACTTAGCTTGGCAAACAGCCATCGCCAGTGGCTACGAAATAGTAACCCCGCGGGCAGAAACAAAATCCCGTTCATCTTGCCCTTTATTACCGATGAAATAAGCGTAACGATAAAGCGATGCTGAAGAAGGACAGATTTGGAGGAATCGGTAGCGATAGTTGAAACACCACCGGATACTCTACGTCGTCAGTTAATCCGTAACCGCCTGTATGACCGTCTATGTGAAACACCAAACTGCGTGATTTGCCCTTGCGGTAGCGACGGTGACTGCATGATATCAGGCACGATATACCTGATTTCTTCTAGTGCTTGCGGAGGCGAATATGTTGGCGAAACGGGCAGACCTTTATGTATCTGCATGGAAGAACACCTAGATGATAAACAAAAAGTAGAACAAGGTACGCCACTAAAAACGCATAAGACACGAAAGCATACCGGAGACGATTCTGAGGTAAAAGTCGCTATCCTTGCACGGAATCCTAGAGCACTAACGCGCAAACTCCTCCAGGCTTTTTGGATAAATGCCAAAACCCTACAATGAATAGCAGGGTGGAATGCCCAAAGGTCGCACGCGACTTGACCCTGTATGTTCGCATGAATTTCTGATGTGGGATGGTTCAGTCATCAGCCATATCCGACAACAATCAGCTCTTCTAATCTTCCTCATTGGAAGTCACGTTGAAAGCAGTGGGTTTTTCGAGAAGCTGTTGGTCATGTAATTGCTATAGAGATTTTCGTCTTTTTGTATGTGTTACTGAAGCGTTTCGCCTGCTAACTTGCATGTCATCATACCCTTCCAGGCTCTGAGGAGGGCGGTACGGCCGAAACGTCAGCTTGCATTGTGTGTTTTTGTATGGAAGCAAATGTGTTCTGTATAACAACCTCGCGATTTCTGAACAATAAAACGGTGCACACACGTTGTCTTTGGTTCTGTCCACGTCCCGAAGCTCACCAAGCTTTCCATCTCTCAGGAGTCAGCAAACCGGTTCCAGAGTTGTCTGGGAGGATAACAACACTGATTTGATACATCGGTAGGCCACCGTGAACCATTGTATAGGCAAGATACCCATTTATTCATCTTTAACAATGCTTGATGAAATCGAATAAATGGTTCAGCCCTCAGGGATTGATCAACGCCGATATCGTTTATAATCACAATTTTAACTTATTATTTACTGCCTACTCTTTCTAACGGCAGGGTATACATTGTGAAATATAACTTCAATGATTCTGAGATATTTGCAAAACTCTGGACCGCAAGTGTATGCGGTGGGGAACGAACGCGCTATTGTCCTTTTCAGGGAGTAGCGCGTTCACCACCACACCACGTGGGTCCTTCGTTTCGCCTGTCTCCCGGCTAGTTTTATCGATCTTTTGCCATCAGCAATCACCCGTCAGCGGGATTGATCTGGGGGGCCTAAATCGGCAACGAACCCAGTTAAGCTGAGGCCGCAGTTATAATCACAATTCTAACATGCGGGATGCCTTATCGTTTACTTTTTATTCTACCTGAGTCTAGATCGCAAACATAGTGTTGACAATCAGCTTTGTATAATCCGTGTACGAATTAGGTAACTCAAATCACTCACTTTTTGGCAAATGTGGCTAAAACAAGACTTCCAAAAGGTGGTGATGCCAACCATCGGTTTGTACTGCGTCGTTTTCAACTTGCGGGATGTTGCACTAACGTCAGATAAAGAGCTAAAACGATGAAGCTCTCGGCGTTGTTCAATTCCTGAGGAATGCGCCGTGCGTCCCGCTTCACTAAGCATGGCTGGAGGTGATTGAATGCATATCTGGCCTTTACAATGACTCGCGATGGCCTACCGATGCGTCAACCTAGTGCTGCTCTCCTCGCAGACAAGTCTGGTACCAATTTGCCGACCCCGCGGGGATGGTGGGCTTGGTGAGCATGAGACGCGGGGATCGATGCCACTATTGCAGGGCACCTCCGATCACTGCGCTACACGAACCCACACCTGTTTGAAGAAATAGTACCAATTCCCAACGCTTTTTTTAAAATGTGGAATCAGTTGTTTTCTATGATTTCAGTTGTTGATTTCGTGGTCTCCGTAACAAGGGACGTGTCCTTCAAAGGAATAGTCGCTTCATTGAATCCGTGAGTTCCAGTGAATACACCTCAGTTGTCCAGCACTATGGAAGATTGGTGCGACCAGCCACAATACCGAACAAAGTTCACAAAAAACGCGACAATTAGGGAATAACAAGTTGGATAATTAGACAAGCAGTAGTAGTAACAGCAATAAAAATATGCATATGGACCACGAAAACATGAACGGCTACTGAGTTACAGCTTCAATCTTTAACTGATTACTAGTAGGAAGCCTTAGACTGCATTAGTAGATATTGGTGAAATTTTTGCGTTCAAGGGAAGCCGTAAAATGTCAAGGTGGACTGTTTCATTTCACCTTCACCGATTCACTACATTAGTATGAAGCTTCAGCTTTTTGTGAATATCTCATTTTTTGAAAATCTCCTCTGACTACCTTGAAGAGTTCCACAGAACTTACTGATATTTAGGAATAATTTGGGATGTTCTCTTCAAATAGACTATTTTTGAAACAGCTTTTTACATAGTTAACGAAAGCAATATGAAGAAACCAATACCAGGATCCGCCATCGTCCTGGTATCAAATTAGTCACAAGGTGGTAAATATCCCTCTGATCCACAAGGGCGGTGAGTGCTTGTGGTGGTGAAGACCCAGGGTAGACTTTGGATGGGCCGATCTCGAGACTCCAGGGAACTACGATGAGTAAACCAGTGTATGTACGGAGAATGGAAATGATACTGGGATCCGCACAGCCTGTGAAGACGGGCCATCCAAGTATTCAAGTATCCAAGTAAAGTACGGAGTGTTTTAGAGATCAAAAAATATTGAAATGGACAAGAAAAAATTGAAAGAGTAAAGGAATAATGTAGACATGACTTTAGTGTAGTATGAAGTTATTTGAGAAATAGAGAAATACTGTAAGTGTTGGTAACTACCCCACGCAGAGAGCGATCATCGGCGTTTTTCCTTCTATCTGAGAGTTGAAGGTCAGTGAGCATCAGGTGATTCATTCATCGTGTCGTCTGTTACAGAAACATAGTACACGGCGAAATATGAACGTTGTTTCATTCCAGAAGATCTATTGATCGGCACCGGTACCTTTCAGTAATTTCAATCCGATTCACTTGTTTCTAAGCAAGTAATCTTCGTATGAATTGCAATTCACTGCGTACGAAACGTAGGGACGGCTTTGCGACCTCTTTCGACCGATCTAACGTCTACTTTGAGAGTTTCATTTAGCTTCTAGAGATATCATGGAGAACTTCTTAACAGTTCAACGAAACTGATTGTGCACTCACACAGTTGTGTATGTCGTAAATATTTCTGTCATCTCTATATTCCTTTCTATTCCAACAAATATTTTTGTATTTCTTATAAAGCGCATTGAAGAATGTGAGCTTCCATTGCTAGCAGCCGGTGTCTCGTTTTTGCTTCGTTAGCTCGAATTCGAAATCCTCTACCGCTTCCAAGCGTCTCGGGAGAACGACAAAGATCTGAGCGCAACAATTTTGTGGTTTCGATGCGCGTCAATCAATCAACGAAAGGCCGAGCCCTCAAACGCAATGAAAAAAATTGGGACGTCTGATCGCTTGAAATCGTTCTCCACTCTGCTCGAGAATCTGCAGTTTGTGATAGCTACTACAGTCATGAATATATGAAGTAATCGTTGAGATATACGAGAGTTCCTAGATGAAGTGGAAGAAGCGGTAGCAGTCCGCGGTGATTGCAGCTGGCTTCGTCTGTTATCGAAGATCCGCTTTGCTCTTCACTTTGGGCGATCAGGTCGACGTTCTGGAGTTTGAAAAAATGAAAGACTCAACCCTACAACTACGCTGTCCTACCTGGATTGACAGAAACTACGGGAAACTGACAGAAATTTTTGATCTTGTTTTTTGTTGAACCTCTAACGCTGCATCCTATATGGTTTTAGAGTCGGTTGAGGGGTTCTCGTCAGAGAGGAAATATTGCCAAGTTAAGACTGAAGCTGAGGTGATGGTTTAATAGAAGCTGCTAAAATTGCAAAATTTGATTAGTTACTCCTTGGTACTCCCGCACATCGTCGGTTAATACGGTGGTCAGCGACGAATCATTCCGGCTGGATTCTATGTCTACGCCATTTGTAAGCAATCCTTAAGTTAATGCCTAACGTTTTAAATCTTGAAGAACGTCTTCAATGAGGAAGATTTACGGAGCCATTCATCGTAGCTTCATTATAAGAAGATATTGACCTTTCGATTTCATGAAAAGTAAATAGTGAAGAAAGATGCAAAAAATCGAAAATCGGTATTGAACTGGGTCAATCATCCAAACGATCATGAACTGGAACATTGTGTTCCTTTTTTCAAACTGTTTAGCTTATACGAGGTTCTCATACAAGCTTTATTTGGCTGGTGTTTCGATACCTTCGTCTTTTCAGAATTGACAGACCGGTAGATGGTTTGTCCATAACCAATGTGTCGGGCCGAATCTTCTGGAGTGGAGCACCGTCTGAATATGAACCTCACTGGCATTCCCAATTTTTTTATTGGATTTAAACGACGATTATTGTTGATAGTTGGCTAGGTGATGGTCGCATCTTAGAAAGTATTGAGACCTTATGTGTTTTAGCTTGCTTTTCTCTTTTGTTAAAACAGTACTCGGAAAAGTTACGAAGCACATTTTACGTAGATTTCAATGACTTTTCGAAGTGTGGTTTTCTGATGAAAGCTTGAAAAACGAGTGAAACCTGTACGGTTGCTCTCTTGAATTTAGGATGTTCCATGCTGAAATTTTAGATATTGCCGCAACTTTAGATATCGGCATGTCGATAAACATAATGTAATCCGAAATGTTTACTAGCTTTTTTATAACTCATCTTAGCGATGATGGGATGACGTAACGCTGTTTTATGTATGTGTATGTGTACGTGTGTGACTCTCTAACACCATAACTACATTAGAGAACAGGAACACATCACTAACAGTCTTGCGTTTAGTGAAGCGGCAAAAACCTTACTGGTTTGGTCATAATAATAGTCCGGTTCGTAGGAATCTCCAATATTTGTCTTGGTTGATTCACAACCTTCTCCACTCATCACTCCATGAGGAAGCTATTCTTCGTAGTCGTATGTTCAAATATCTTCATATTCAAAGGTAAGAGAGTGTTGTGGTAAATTATAACGCTATTAATTGAAGGTTCTCTAAAATTGGGCCAATGGGTAAAAGGGTTACTGCTAGATCAGGTAGCCCTTCTATGGACGGCGAATCATAGGGCGGAGTTTCCGACCACAGCATTCGGCTATCCCACGACGATGGGGCAGGGTGACTACTCTCTGACTGAGTTCGCTCATCGTTTGTTCGTTTTCTTCTGTGTTTTCGTTTATACTAAAAGACTTTTTTTGCTGTAAATGCAACTTGGTGTTGCTGCCTACTTAGCCAATTTACCGAAGTTCCCATGTTCCATCGTAAATGTACTTCAGGATTTTTAGAGCGCAGTCTGAGGCAAAATATGGCAAGGAAATACTAGAAATCATCGAGTGTTTCACGAATTCCAGGTGCTTCAATGTGCTTGTTTTTTGCCTCGTGGTTTTCCTACCAGTCATGCTTTTTTCTTATCTAAACCGAACAGTGAATGCTTTGCCGGCGGCTGGCACGATACGATTACGCCGAGAAATCAGACCCGACCATTCACGAAACCAATAGTTGTTTCGATCGCGTCTAGGAAGCAGTTAAAATCGATAAATATTCTTTTCCATGAAAATTGTCTACGTGACTCCTTTGATTAAGAACCACATTTAAAGGTGGAGAGGGGACTGTCAGTGGAGGGATCTGATATTGATTTGAACTTTAAAGTATAATAAGTAAGTATGAGTCGTATGTTCAAGAATAATGATGTCTTATAGAAACGATCGTTTAATACTATGAATGAAATTCATTGGCAGAAGCTCTTGTTAACTTATTGGTAACAGCAGTGCTCCTCTTTATCTCATTGTGAACCTTTCAAGAAATGATCTTCTACTTGAAAAGGTTCTTCATTCCTCATTTTAATGCCTAAATGACAGTGTTAAACGTAAAACTGTAATTATCTATCTACAGATCTGAAACTGATTTGTTCAGATCACTCATCACATTTGAAACAACCCCACTTGAAAGTGATGGTCAATTCGGGTGCTCTCGAGAATCCAGTTCTAGTTCTACAATCAGTATGGTGTAGAGAGTTGATTTCATCATTTTGAAGAACACATTCAAGTTGTAATAAAAAACATAGGTCAACCTTTCGTGAAAAGTGTTGTTATCAAGTCAGAACTGTTTGGTGCAGGTTGTTGGCACATTTACTCAATGATTCAACAACGACCTTCAAAATTTCTTTTCTGGAACAGCAACCAAATCCGAGCTCAGACATTGCTAGTCCTGTCGCCGAACCGTTGTGCTAAATGGAATATCAGCGCATTCTTTTCTTTATGTACATATATATATATATACATATACATGTATAAATACAGGTATGTACATATATATACATATACATATATATGTATATATACATATTAATTACTTGTGTAGTGAAATATCCAACTTAAGAAAAAGAACACTTCCAGCCTCAGTTGGCCTGATATTTGCCCTTAGATTGTGTGAATTAAATTTTGCTCAGATGTAGTTGTAGCTTTGCTTAGTACAACCTTTTGTTATCCCCGGAATAAAACTCGCAGTACGTTGAACTGCCATCTGGTTGCAGAAAAGACACGAAATACAGTTGTAGAAGAATATTAAAGTACTCATTCTTTGTGAACAAAAAACGTTTCCAAAATCCTTGTATTTTTGGGAAATTCTTTCCTACCACTAGAGACTTACTAGTTGTCTTGAACTCAACTCTGTCGCGTTGTTCCAATACTGAGTTTCATTACGGTAAAACTTCGAATGTTCGAACTCGATTTAAAACTTCGATTCATTGATTTTGCTTAACATGTAGATAGCTAGAAATGTTTGTTTCTTATGTAGAAAATCCGACTCATATGAGAACTACTATTTCTAGGTGAAAATTTCATAGATAACAAATAGATTAGATTTAAAAGCCGATGAGCCTAATTAAGATGATACCTGAAAGGTATCTCACGCTTCCTAATTTGTTCCCATATTTCTGCATTTCGCATTCCAAGGTCAAGATAGTATTTTTAGGGTCGACCTTCCAGTGAAGAAGCTAGAGGATCTTAGCCGAGCTCGTATGAAATGTGCTCGACATCTGCTGAAAATCGACTTCAAAAAGGAGGAGTGCATCAACCTCTGGAAACTGTGTAATATCTACTCGGCCACGGCAGTAGACGTCGATAATGTACTTGATTATCATTTTTTAACTTCTAGAAAAATATCTATGGAGTGGTTTTCTGAATGCCTGAGCTGATTGTCAGCTCAATCATGCAGAAAATCATTGATTATTGCTTCGAAGTTTTAATGAAAGTCGCTTTTTAAGATATCTATGGAGTATTTGTTCCAATACTGTGAAAGAGTAGTGCAAAAAAAACACCCTGCCAAGGAAAAAAAAAGACGACTTTCGCATTCGTATTTATCTCGTTCTGGCTTTGGCTTAACATTTATTTGGTGATAAAAGCGTCATCGGTCAACTCAACCCCAATTTTGTCCTTCTTCACAGTGAACAATCTCGTCCTCGCTCTCTTGACTTTCAGTGATAATAACCGCACTCAACACGTGAAGATGAATCGTTTCTTTGTTTTCCACTGAGTCGATGGCCTACTCTCTTATCTTTTTTGTGGCGCGAGATGTTCACCTACATTCCTACGGTAGCTCAAACAGAGGTGGTCCACGCGCATTAGATAGGGTAAGAGAAAAAATTATTGTGGCGAATATAATTATCAAATTAGCGTTAGAAAAGGGTAGCTCAACATCAAATTTATATTCCTAGCAATTGATTCTTCACAACCATGTATATGAATCAAACCTTCAGTCGCACATATAGGTTGTTGGATGGTGATGCCAACACAAGTAGTATCTTGATAGGATAGTTTGGCATTGGTTAGTGAAGGGGGTAATAAGATATTACTGAACTATTTCCGACTTAACTTTGGTCAAAGAAATTGATATATTTAGCACCGTTCAATATCTTATCATGCTAAGGCGAATCTTCACGTAAATATTTGCAGAAATTTTAGGAAAGAATACTCTACTGGTTCCGAATACTTGAATAGGAGCCTGGTAGAGCAGTGGTTGTAATCCCGACGATCATGATCACGGTGCTGGTTCTAGCCCTCCTGGACCGACAAGGCCCTTCATCCCATCGAGGTTGGGACATTGGTACCAGATCTATCTGGGGAAATTCCATTTTCTGCAACGTAATTGATAACGCCCTAATCCGGCTATCTCAGCACTCCAAGGAGAGCTGACCCGATCAGTATTCAACGACATTCATGACGAGGGAAAAATGTTCTAGTAGCAGTCGAACCCACACGCAAAAATCTGGTAATCGTTCGTGGGTAAAGAATGCGAGAAGCAAATCCAATGCAAGAAGTGCTAGAATCTACACAATAGATGTGGAAGGAGGGTCGTGTAAAAAAAAACTAGTCTTAAGAGACTAAAACAATAATCCTGCAACTCGCTAGTCGTTAGGTATCCACTAGCTACCTAACATTTTGAACTCCAGTTGCCAACACAAACTTCCTTTCAACCTGGGCACTGGCAAATAGTTCGCTATTTTCTTGACAAGCACACACAAGTACGTTACTATACACTACTAATTCACAGCAACTAACGTTTCGGCAGACTTTGCCTTCTTCAGAGCAGGAATGGGCAAGATATCTGCGTTCTAGTCCGCCAAACATCTTCATAACGAAAGTGAAAAGGCAACAAAAGTAATTTTCAACCACACTGGATATGAAACAGCCTCGTCACACAATCACTGCTCTCTATGGGCACTTTCACACGTGGAGACTAACTGTGCGGAGTTCACATGGCAAGATAATGAGCCAAAGCAAGCCACGTCAAAATATTAGTGTATTCGTCCCTGCGCTTCATTTTTGGATTTTTGCGGTTTATCCAGAGTGCTTCGAGGATTTTACGTGCTGATGTATTCGATTCGTGTGCGAGGATGGTGACTTATTTTTCAAAATTCTCCCATTATGTGTCTGTGTCCAATCCGCGCCTAATGGAGTATCTTGTTTAACTTCACGCTTACCATCTAGGTGTTCTTTTACAGAGATGGATAATGGCCTAGTCATTTCCCCACTATATTCGCCCCGAACAAAGACGCAGACATACAGACAGACATGGGACACAGACATATAACCGGGAAGATTTTGATGTAGAAATGACCAACCCATCACGAGAATCTAAAACTTCAGCCGTTACAAGCAGAGAATGTCTCGTTATCACGCGAGTTCTCACAAATATCTCAGACTGACATTTTAACATGAGAGTGGCACATTAAACTACCATGTAATCTCGTACGGCTGGTCTCCATATGGAATACTAAGCAGAACACTCATACATAGCGGTGAGTGTTTGAAGAAGCTGTTTTGTTTCCAATGCGATTGAAATCAAGGTTTCGTGGCTTTTCTGTTGAGGTTATGGAGGTATTTGGCTGACTATGGTGCAGTTAACTTAACCTTTCCAAACTCTGAAGAAGGCGAAATCCGCCGAAACGTTATTCGATGTGAGTAAAGAGTAACAACACCCTGTGCGTGCTTGCTAAGAAGAAAACGGATTTTAAACGTACATTAAACCGTAACTATTTACAACCGATACTTTTCTAGTTCGTGATCTTTTTTGTCTTTTGGAACGTTAAGATACCGTGTTACCAAAAAATTCACGATTAGGTGAGAAAAATTAAAAATGGTTGTTCCCGGTAAGAAGCACAAGTAGACTGAATGTACTAATTGTAGCATCAAAGCTACTATTTGTTAAGTGTCATGAGTTTATCTGTACATATCAGGCTATGCGAGATATTCGTAATGCACTTCGGAAACGCCTAAAGACGAAGGATGCATATCGGGACTTATCAGCCTTCCGTCGTCTCATCGACGAATACCGGCCGACAAAGAAGACTGTCGATCATCAAGAGGTTTACGATAAACCAACCAGTAAGGTTGGTTTTGTTTCGTAGTTGTGTACGAAGCTCTGTTCTTCCCAAAGAGAAAATTCCTTGAGAAACTGTTTCCATCTCTTCAGTCTTCAAAACAAAGAAATATTCTCTGTCTGCTAAGGATTGGTATTTGTAGCTTGCAGGAAATCTTCCAGATTTCTTCGAAATTCGGGGAAATAAGATGTAACGATATTTCTAGTGTTTAAAAAATCTACTCAAATATCTATAACTTTTCACTTTCACTAGTAGATGACTTTTAAAACAAAAGGTTGCTATGTACGATAAGTCTCATAACTCTGAAAAAATTGAAATATAGTGGTTTTTTGAAAAAAAAACTCGTCCCAAACGCACTATGGAATTGAAAACGAGGTTCATATCTGATCGAAATTTTACCCCAGTAAACAAATCTGGGTAATTCCCACGACCGACTTTCTATTAACCTCGGCATTGATCAAATAATTCTTAAATTCTTGTTGAGCAAACCTGAGGTGTTATTCATTCTTTATTCACTAGGAAGCTGATGTTTCGGCGAATTTCGCCTTCCTCAGAACCTTGAAGGCTCAAGTTCATGGCAATCTACCCAGTCAAACATCTTCATCGCCAAATAGAGAAAAAAAACCATGAAGTGAGGAATGACTGAAATCTTGGTTTAGCGCTTTCTTTGTTTGGTTTTGGAGATGTTTGGCTGGGTAGATTGCGGTCAACTTGACCTTTCCAGACCCTGAGGAAGACAAAATCCGCCGAAACATCAGCTTGATAGTGAATAAAGAATGAATAACACCTCAGACTTGTTCAACAAGAATATAAGAAATCTGGGTAAGGTTGAAAGAGTGCAATACATGCTTTCAGCCTTTGGCACCGTTACTCCTAAGTCCTATGGCCATTCCACACCACAATAAGGCCGTTTCTTTGGCGAATAAAGCATTAACTGTATCTGGTACTATAATGACTGAAAGCTGAGCAGCAACGTGTTCTAGAGATAGTAATAACGGATACATTGTTAGTGATAAGAACACTATCATCATAGATTCGTGTGGTTTTTCATTTGTTCATACCCATACCAATCATTCTACCATAGCGGAGTAAATGCGGATGGAAAGTGTGAAGCTAAATTTTCCAGTCATAGTGCTTGCAATGAGTTTCTTGTCCAAAAATCACAAGTTTGACTGATCTATTTTCACATCATTTTGGAACGACATATCATAGTTTAGGTCAAAAACTGAGGCTCTAAGTGACGTAGAGATAATCAAGGACTTTCCTATCCGCGCTAACTGGCAGTTAAAAAGTAAACAAATCCTTGCTTTTTCATTCTAGACTTAAAGCACGGGTATAATCTTCTCCGTGTTCATCAATTTTGCAAAGCTCTACAGCGTTTTTGTTCTCTAATAGTACACATTATTATACATAACATACATTTACACTAGATTTATCGTGTATTTCATTTGTATCCTAGATAGGTACTTCAAAGGTTTCTGTGTTCTAACATTCTCAAATTCTTTCAAGTATTTTGTTCTATACTTGTACCCACTGCGACAGAGCTAACATACATTTGCAGTAAATTTTATCAAGTATTTCATTTCTATCCTACATGAATATGGGGCTCGCGTGGCGCGATGGGCGAGGGCGCACCGCAATATGCTTGGGATCGACCACGCGGTCCAGGCCCACCACGGCCTTCATCTCCTCGAGGTCGGCAAATTGATATACCAGAATTCTTTGGCAGGATAGCAGTACTGGATCGATACATCGGTAGGCCACCTCGAGTCATCGTAAAGGCAAGATATGCACCACTAACGATGCTTAATGAAGTCGAAGGCATAGCACATCCCTCAAAGATGGACCAATGTCTAGAGCTTTACCCTTCTATCCTATATTTATCCTATATGAATACTTCAAAGGCGTCCATGTTCTGACATTCTCAAATTGTACGAAGTGAACAATTTGCTGATTTGCTGTTTAATAGTAATGCAAGCAACATACAAAAAAATTTTGACAATGACATGAATTCAGTGAGATGACCGACCTTATAGAAAAGAAACATAATTTCTTAATTAATTGTCTACTGATTAGATTATCGTAAAACTATAAATGCCTTGTTGAGAAACCTCTTTACAGTCACTTGACCTTATATAATTTAGGAAAAACAACGATGGTTGGAGCTAAATATGTTTGGAAAGAAGAAAGAAGAAAAGAAGAGCATCGACAATTATGCTGCAATAGGAAAAAAGACCAAAGTAGAACCAAAACTCGAGAAGAATGGAAAGCAGAATATTTTGGTGACCGTCATGGATGAACCAGCAAAATCAAATATGATGAGTTCAAGAATCGAATACGAATCACAAATGAAATTTCCAGCTGTTCCTCCAACAAGACTGTGTTCTTTTCAACCGACTACGCCTCCACTACCTCATCCTCCTCCGACGATTAGGGTCGCTAATAACAAGTCCCATACTGGAAATAATAAATTTAATATGGCGCCGTCACGATCAGAATCGCTAGAACGAAACGGAAGTACGAATTCACCATCAAAATCGGAACGTGAGGATTCAGAAATGTACGATGTTCCAACTTTCCTCCTAACCGATGGTTATGAAGTTCCCAGTGAACACAGTGATAACACATTGCTATCGGCTCAACTAAACACACAGCGGATCTACCCAAGCAACACCTACCAACCAATTGCTCCTCCTAGACTTAATGCATTAAAAGCCAAAATCGCGACTGAAGTTCAGAACCAGAACCGTGGCACTCAGTCCATATCGAACATCACTAAATTAGAGGAGTCGAGAAAGAATGCTGATATTACGGTAATTTCTCTCGCATTACATTAGCAATTTGTATATTAGTGTCTAAAATTTAAGCGAGGAATCCCTTATTATCCAGTAAAAACGTGAGTGTCGACTGAATCAGAGGTCGGACCATTTTATTAAGATATATATAAGTACTCAACAAGGAGCCAGGAAGAATCGTGTACATTACAAGTGGAAAATGTACAAGACGATTTTCAGGGTGCTACATACAAAAAGAGATTCTAATATGCCAATAAATATGAAGATAGAATTATGCCATCGTATTTTCGAACAATTTTCAGAAAAAGCTTCTTACTTTTGTGAATAAGCAATATCTACAGCATAAGCAGCATCTGTGCAATATCCCTCTTAAAAAATGCTTAAATTGCTTAATAGTCTGAGAAGCACTTCGCACAAAATGAGAAGGTTGCCAATGGGACAGCGACTGGCACCAAGCCTTACTATTGCATCTGTGTCTAAAATAGAAGCTCTAGCAATTGAGCACTGACCAATATTCCACTGTAGGTATATCGACGACTGTTTTGTCATCTGTTCAACGCTAGAGGAGATGAAAAAATGTTTTGAATTGCTAAACCAACAGTCAGGGTACATAAATTTCACCCGAGGGAAACGGAAGAAAGACTGGCTTTCATTTTTGAACGTCCAAATCAACTTATCCGAAAACGGCTACACCACGGTACTGAAAGCCAAGTAACAAAGACATACTGGTTCATCACCTCTCCTCTCACTTCTCAAACACCAAAAGGGTGCTAGTAAAAAGTGTTTCGAACAACTACCAATGTGTGCACAGGAAGAGAATAGGAGGAAGAATCCGTGAAACTGGCGCGGTAAATAGCCATTTCCAATGGCCACGAAACTGTAGCCCCTTGGGGG
Source organism: Angiostrongylus costaricensis (assembly GCA_900624975.1). Classification (NCBI taxonomy): domain Eukaryota; kingdom Metazoa; phylum Nematoda; class Chromadorea; order Rhabditida; family Metastrongylidae; genus Angiostrongylus; species Angiostrongylus costaricensis. The sequence goes on from UYYA01000378.1 coordinate 56,081, forward strand.
AGGTTAGAGGAAACAGCAAGCCGCCTACAATATTTCTAACGAGAATAAGGTCCCGTTTATTATTCCATTTATTTTTAGCGAAATAAGTGCGACTATAATACGTTGCTTAAGAATGGCCGGTCTACAGAATTTATTCGGTAAGAAGGATTGAAATACCACAGTCCATTTCTATGAAATCGGACGCCAGTTAGTAATCGCCTGTATAGCCATTTATGCACAGTGCAAAATTCTTTAGCATATCTTACCACTAGGGACGGTGACTGCACGAGCTCTGGTCCTGTCTACCCGATCCCTCGTAAAGCGTATATAGACGACTACCTTAGCGAAAGGAGTATATATATATTCGTCTAAAAGAACACCTATAAGGTAAGAGTAAAGTAAACCAAATACTCCGTTAGGCGCGTAAAGGATAGAGGCATATAATGGGGACAATTTTGAAGGAAATGTCATCGACTTCGCATAGGAATCGAAAACTTCAGTGCAGAAAAACTAAAGCTTTTTGGATAGATTCCAAGAATCCGAAAACGAACCGCAGGGAGGAATGTCCGATTACCAAGCGAAATCTCACGGAATACCTCAGACTGATATTACGACGTGAGAGTGGTTTTCTGTCCACCCATTTGACCTCCTTACGGTATCCACGTGGAGGTACGGTATCCATTTAAGTACTCATATACCATTGCGTCACATATGTCTTGTTTAACACTTGGTTACTTGGATGGCCCGTCTTCATTGGTTGTGCGAGCCCCAGCATAATCTCCACTTTTTCCGAGTTTTGCTGGTTTAGCCATTGTGGTTTCTTGGAGTCACGAGGTCAGCAAGGTCAAAGTCTGTCCCAGGTCGTCACCAACCACACGCAGCTGCCGCCCTTGGAGATTTGCCACCACGCACCTAGTTTGGTAGCAGGATGGTGACGGATCCTAGTGTTGGTTTACTATTACTGTTAGCTGAGTATCGTGATAGAAACGCCAGACTCCTTCACAGCTTGGGAGACCACGCCAGGTGATGAACCCGCCCGCTGTACACCGCAGCCCGACACCCAGAAACACCTCCTAGCCACGATGTGGCGGTAAACTGTTGCGAGGTATTTTTTTGCTTTGCTCAATACACTAGAAAAAAACTTCTTGTTAAACAAAAAGAGTAAGAAAAACCATGCCAAGGACTCACACGACGTCGATTTCAGTCTTCACACACTATGATCGAAATCCTTCCAAGCTGCAGAGAACCGGCGAACACAGTGAACAACGGAGCAGAGGTAACACAACTGTGAAACCTTTCTTAGCTACTTCAAGTGTATTATAAATCGTCATTTTTTGTTTTTATAGGAATTTTTAAAGTAGCAGGATGAATCTGAGTCAGACGAGAAAATTTACAACCCAATGAAGATTTTGTTCGGCTTAGTAGATTCCTCGAATGTTGTTCTAAAAGATGGTAGTAAACCTTCATTCATTAGGTCGCTTGGAAATTAACACCCGATTTGGAATTTCTACTCTACTTCTATGAATTCGAACTTAAACATACGCAGCGTAAACGGCTGGAAACATTAAAGAAATGTGAAACTAAGGAAGTGTTAACGAGCGCACAGCGCAATATTAGTTTGGGAAACTTTGTCGTGGCGAATTCGACCTTGAACATAGGGGAACTTGCAGACGTCCTTCTGCTATTGGCGACGAGCTAATGATGGCCTCGATTGAAGCAAATGCGTGCACAGCTATTCTAGAATTTTTAGAAGAACTCAATGAAGCAGCTCAACTATTTTGGAGCATGTAGCTGGACTGGAGAGTCGAAGAAGCTCGAAAAGTGGATGCCGCACGTCTCGTCGGCACTTGTTCTGCGAAACCAGACCGATCCGTTTTTCGGCCGTATTGCGATGTGTGACAAGAAATCGATCTCCTGTGATAACAGGCGATAATTGTCTCATTGGCTCGACCATAATGGAACTCTCCAGCACTTTCCAAATTCACCAAAAGAAGGTGGTGGTGACGGTTTGTCGTTTGCTGCTGGTTTAATCCATCACAGCTTCCTGAACCCAAGTGAAGCGATTACGGCGCAGAATTACATTCAGCACATCGACGAAACACACCAGAAACCTAAACAGCTGCCCGCATTGGTCGACGTAAATGGACCTATCCCTCTGCACAATAATACAATGCTACATGTTGTACTACCGACGCTGCAAAAATTGGACGAGCTGGGCTACGAAACTTTGCCTCATCGACTATACTCACAGGACCTCACGCCTAGCGTCTACCGCTTCTTTGGGTACCTCTACAACTTCCAATGCGAGAAATGCTTCATAAACTAAACCGAGCACTAAGCTACCTTCAGTGAGACTTCAACGCCTTCAGAAGTCCAGAATTGTAGCAAGTGGAACAAATAAACTTGTTTCTCGTTGGCAAAAGTGTTTAAATCGTAATGGTTTTTCACCGTATCGAGAAGACCTATTCTGAGCTGCCAGTTTGAAAATACAGGCACAAAGCGTACATTAGTTTCCGAAGAACCTTATAATTCACAAGGGCTAAGATTGCTGAGCTAAAAGGACCTGAGCAGGCACTACAGCGACCATGTGGGATCACTCGAAAAAACACGTTCGACTACCCCTCAGTACTCACTAAGAAAATATCTTACTTGACGTGGAGAGAACTTTTTACCTCTATAAGATAGCACCCAAGTTTTTGTTAAATTCAAATTGCTGCCTGAACGTTTTCTGGGTCATATCCATGAAAATCTTTACTTCCAATTTATTTCTCGAAAAATGACTTCACATAATATTTCGAAACCGACTTTCTCTAAACCTCGGTGTGACTAATCAATATGTATTCTTTCTTAATAAGCTTGCACGAGGTTGATAAATTTATTTATCAACCTCGTGCAAGCTTATCAAGAAAGAATACATATTGACTTCACATAGTTGAATACTCTTAATATGGACATTCTTATCGAAGCGGAAAGTATTGCATAAGATATCTATCATATCCAGAGGTCGAACTCTAAAAGACGAGGAGTACTCGCAAAGCAACATTCGATCAAGATTGACTCCAACTCGACCAGACAGGCTGTTGACATTCAAAGGTAAGCTGGTTAATGTGCAAGCAAAAATCTGCGAAAATCTCCTTTTTATTGCTAACACATTCGAAAATTAATTGAAACATCAGTCTCATGCAACTAAACGACTTTATGCCTAAGATTCCAACCCTAAACCTAATTTTTAGTAACCTACGTGCCAGTACCGCATCCCCCCATCATTCAGTTCGGCTTTCTTGTTTGCAGAAATAACCTTGAATAACAACAAATAGAATCTAAGGATAACTTTGCTAGTAAGATACCAAATGACTTGTTCTACCAAAGAGAGAATTTTGACTGAGCCCGAAAAACTTTTTTGCGTGAAGGTTCGTGTTTCAAGCGTGGAAGTGAACAAGCGTTATATTTATCACACAGCAGAGCAAAATGGTGTTCACAAAATCACTACTTACATTTGCATCTGTTGATTTCTGAATTTTTAAAAATTCCACTTCTAAGTCAATTTAGAATCAAAAGAATAATTCATAGTAAATTCATATCAACGTGAAGATAGACCAAATCTCCTTTTAGAAGTCTATGAAATGCTGGACTCATACTTCAGTGACTGGCAAATTATCTATTCAAAACGGTCACGTTCGCGTATATGTTGAACTGAAGCTTCGTAGAATACTTTCAGGATGGAGACCAACTGCCTTGCTATTTCTGATGAAGAGTTTGCCATAGTTGTGAATCGACTCTAATGGTAACCATTTGGCAATTCTCTGTTTCGAATGGACAACCACGATAATTTCACATGTGATAGCACAAGCCTGGTAAACTTTGGAACTTAGAAAACTGAACGGGTTTAAACACCTCCCTAAACATACTTTCGTTGTTGTGATACGAACCATGTCATAGAACTAAATTACTCACCAACAAAAATTGTTCCACTATATTTCTAAAAGATCTACATTTGCTTCCAAGGCTCTTCGCCCTTTAAAGGGCCTAATGAACAGCATAAGGATCAAAAATGTAACTCAGAATGACATAAAGGGCAATTCGTAAATATGTATGATTTATCAGAAATCTGTAATAAACAAATTTTGAAGCAGCAGTAAAACATATCTGTACAAAAACTGAGTACAGGCATGAGCAAAGAATACACGGGTAACTTATAAAGCTAGAAAAATTAGCTGAACCGAGATGACGTGAACAATAATTCTAAACAAAACCACGGAAAACAAGGCTACCTAGGCCAAACCATACAACTTCATGCCTATCACTACATTATAACGAGGACACTTGTTGAAGGCAGCAGCAACTTCCGGGATAATAGAGAGCGCCCAGCGCTTTTCACTACTACCCATGCACGAACGGAAGCTAATCATTAAACAAGAATACGCGGTAGTTCTATAGAGTTACACGTGTACCACTCATGATAAAATGAGAATCTTCAAAAAAAAAAAAAGCGTAAAATAGCTGTTGGAGAAACGATATGAAGCCTACGCCAAGCGCCGCTTTTGTGCATATAACAATTCCTAGTTTTATCGAAAGCTCCAGAGATGTCGAAAAGAAAAAAGCGATTTGGAGAGAATGACTTGAAAAAAGTTGAAAGAGGCGAAAAATGTATAGAATTCTTTGTGTAGATGGGAACGCAAAAGTGAGGAGAAACGGACGAACTATGAAGTGAAGAAATTACACAGCTGTTATAATGCATACGAAAACCGTCACTAAAAATGTAGCCATCGGTGACTCGGTCATAACTTAGGCTTCGAAGCCTGAATTACTGGTACAGTTACTGCAGAATGAATGGTCACCGATGTCGTCGTCAACGATAGCTGTCGACTGTGCAAGTTATATAAATTATACACTACACGTCACTTTGTTACAATAAAAACCTTTCTGAACAGTCGTATAGTAAGAGCTACTTAAGGCAATGCGTAAAAAAAAATACCGGTCCTTTCTCGAAAAAGAAAAAAAAACCAACTGCAGGTAATCAACACGTCCGCCCTATAGGACCGTCGTGAAGAACAGATTTTGAAGCGTTTCAGCTCATTACTCAGAAACAATAACATCTGAATATCAACAATCATGAATAACCGAAGATATCAACGAGCGCCCTTCTTGTCTCGTCTTGACTTAACCTGATGATGAAATATGGATTACACTCTTTCTCGCATATCGATCGGCAAGAAGGCGCTCATGTTTTCTTCAGTGACAGCATATATGAACAAGAGGATCACAATTATCACTACAATAACAAGTTAAAAACCGCTCTTATTGCTGGAGCTGTTACCTTCTCAAATAGAAAAAGGTAACCACGAAGAAGTCGATATCCACTCTATGCAAATGCACATAAAAATTTTAAAATCCTACGGCGCTTCCACTAAAAAGCAACGTGGACAGACGTCCTTTCATCGGCTTGCATTGCATTGTTAATGATATCGCTGACAACCGCCATCATCCTTGTGTAAACACTATCCGCTTCTGCAGGGTCTGCCAAACCCAACAACGACAATTGACAAGCGGCCTGAAAAACAGATTCTAAAAACATTTCAACAAAGTCGTCTCTGCCCCCAATTATCACCATGATAAATTTTTTGTCAATTATATTACTCACCTGATCAATTTCATGACAAAGGTCAGTGGTTTGTGATATAAATGTTTGCACAGGACCCTCGAAATGACGACCAGTTTGCGTAGCACCGTGTATCCTCTTAAAAAATATGCTTGTGTATGGTGAAAATTCTTATTTTGGAAATAGGAGAAAGAGCAACCTAATATGGTCCACTGAATGTCGAACTACCAACAAGCTTACTCACCCTTGATATTTCTCTTTTAACAGGAGTTGCTGAAGACTGGAAAACTAGAGTGATCATATTCAGTGTTTCGTTGATATGAGTGATCACCTTAACTGATACCAATCGTAAATAATTCATATGAAACTCCTTTTTAACTAACAGTGGTGCGAAACAATTAATGGTTAGAAATAAAAAAACGGCTGAATTCCTATTGAATCGATGATGACTGAAATACTACCAAGTTAATACCGAGGAAGTCTGTGACGTCAACTAGTTCGCGACCGCTTATATGAGCGACTACGCACAACGCAAAATTGCATAAATTGCCATAACGTTAGAGACGGTGTGCTTGAGTCGCAGGACGGTGTATCTACTATGCTGCAAAATATGTGGGGACGGATACGTTTGCGAAATTAATGGACCACTTTATATCTATATGGAAAACGACTTAGTATGCAAACTTAAGGTTAATCAAGATACTCTACTGGGCGTGGATTGGGCACAAAGGCAATGCAGAAGATTCTGAAGTCAAAGTCACTACCCCTGCCCAGGAATCGATCACATCGTCGCATAAAGTTTTTGAAACACTGGATAAATTTCAAAAATCCAGAAGGAAACCGTAGGGAGGAGAGCAATTTGATCACAGGTGACCTTGCACCACACCTCATGATGATTTTTTGAACTGAACGAGGGGCATCCACCACCGATTCAAGTACCTTAACGGTTCGTCCTCAACAATAACTGTTCTCGATCTCCGGCCACTACTCTACTGCAGATATGTAGATGATTGTTTTGTCGTCTTCTCTACGCAGGAGGAGATGGACAAATGCTTCGAATTATTAAACGAGCAGTCCGAGTACATAAAGTTCACCCGGGAGAAACCGAGAGAAAACTGGCTTCCGTTTTTGGACGTCCAAATAAACCTATCAAGTAGCGGTTACCTGACAAAGTGGTATCGAAAGCCAAGTAACAAGAACATCCTTGTCCATTTCCTTTCTTCCCACCCTTCACACACAAAGAGGGCGATTGTGAGAAACATGTTTCGAACAGCCACCTCTGTGTGCACTACCAGGGAACTAAAGGAAGAATCGCGCGACTTGGCCCGGCAAATAGCCACCTCCAATGGCTACGAAATAGTAACCCCACGAGATAAGTTTACAAGGAGAACGACGCGCCCACGCGAAACGCTTGGCCAAAACAAAATCCCGTTTATGTTGCCTTTTATAAGCGATGAAGTAAGCGCAGCTATAAAACGATGCTTAAGAAGGGCAGATCTAGAGGAATCGGTAGCGATAGTTG